>CM053790.1:523683311-523955811 GCA_028749045.1 Cupressus sempervirens
CTATGGCCCCCTTTTTTGAGGACCTAAAACTAAACCATTTTGAAAAAAAAAAAAGTAGTTTAGAAACTAGATTCAAATGACTACTACTTTTGTTTTTGTCATATCTTAAAATTTTGAGCGTAACTATCTTCAAATTCTTGTCGAAGTTGAGAAATTGTTGATTTCAAAAAAAAAGGTGTCCAATTATACCCCCTTTTGGCCCCACAACTTGGCACACTTACCCATAATTAGTATTGCAATTTAATAATTTAGAAAATGTCATTTATCTTTCTCTTTATTGATTCATGTTGGGAGAAATCATTGCAAAAAAATTAATTTATTGAATTATTATTTTTTATAAAAAAGTCACTTTAGTTGATGACTTGAATGACATATATAATACTATATACATTAAATAAAAGTGTATTTTTATTATTTAACATTATGTTGTTTATGAACAATTGGGATACAAACACTACTCTTCTAAGGCTTACCATTTTGCACTTGCTATTTGGTGTTATTTATGTGTAGATTCTTAATGGGGATGAAGAGGTTGGGGTAGGGGTTGTACGATTCCCCATCCAAAGGTTTTTCCATACAAAAGGATAACTCCTTTTGATCATGGTCAGATATCTAATGATATTTCATCTATATCTCCATTATTCAATTTGGGATCATGAGATCTCATTAGAGGCCCCAATATTCTCATATAAGGTTAATGGTCTTTAGGTGGATGATCCAAATGAGTTGTTGAGTATGGATATTATCAAGGGTTTCTTAGTCAATAAATTTCTTTTCTTTAGGCCTAATATTAACTAGGTTAGGAAATGGGTTGATGCTCATTACAAACTAAAGAGCAATATTAAACCCTTTACATGCCTTGTATATTACATATTAGTGTTTCAAACTATTGTATTGGATGTTTGTACCTTGTTCAAATGCTCCCATTTTGGTGCAACCTGTAATGCCCTACCAGGGAACCCAAAAGAAATTAACTTAAAGTTTCACTAAGTTTGTCAAACATTTTTTTTAAAGATAGTGGAAGCAACAACAACAAGAGATAAGATAATAGCGGAAGCATTAACTCACATACATAACAACCATCATAAGCAGATTACTTCCCTTAGGGTTCCATGACATTGAATCACATTTAAGTTTAATTAATATTAAATCTAACATATAACATCCATATTAAAGAATAACTACAAGTTCAAATCCATTTAAATAATATACAATTATAGTATGCCACTTGGCAATAAATAGAATGCACAATCATTCACTGTACAAGTCACAGGGTATGAGAGGTTAAAAGAATACACATCATTAAATAGATTACATCATCTTGTAAGATCCATGAAATCAAATACAATACACTTAGAGTATAACCATCCATCATAGAAATATAAGATTATATAGAAACAAACATTTGCACGACACATCTAGCAATCATCCAATGATCAGATCTCAATGGTATAAGAAAATGCACTACCACCCAACCTCGTGAAACCCAAAAAGGTCCACTCTCACCTCGTTGAGGAGATAAACACAAGTCTCAAATAGGATAACAAACTCAAAAGTCAAAACCAACATCTAAGTTCAAAGAATCACTTGAAAGAAAACTATCTCAAAGGGTACCAAGACACAAGTATCAACTAATCCTAGAGGCGACAAGACACGTAGGGAATCTACTATGCAAGTAGGCAAGTGGCATCACATGAGCCAACTCTAAGGTTACCCAGGTAGTCTTTTAATACTTCAGCCCCCTAGTGTCTCTGTGTGGCATCAGTATCCTTTCATACAAACAAGGCATACTAACAAGTCAACTCTAAGGATACCCTGGTAGTCTTTTAATACTCTAGACCCCCTAGTGACTTTTTGTGGTACCAATATCTTATTAATTTATTTTAACCCATTTAATGAAATGTTATCACTTATTAAAATAACCTACAATACCTGCCAGCTTCTTTAGGGCCTTGGCCTCCATTGCAAGCCACTTCCCAATATGACATATAGATAACTTACCCTAAGCTCAGCAAAAGAAAAAAATCTAAAATGACTATAAACCACACATAAGTTCTTAAACAAGCAATTAGAAAGATAAAGAAAACATCATTGATCAAAATCATGGATTTCACCAATATGATCATCCTAACAGGATAGGTCTAATATCAAGTACACATAAACCAAATCCATGTCATAACATGACATCACCAAGAACAAATCATTTAATCACCTCAGTCTTATACAAGCAACTAGGAAGAAATCCAAAGATAACTGATTGAAGACTCAAAGGTTATATTAGGAAAGACACATCATCCACCTTAGTTCTACAAAAGAACTGCATAGCACATCAAAACATCTGATCAAAATCATCATAGCACACACATAACACATTACCATGGTTGGGTATAAAAGATCATAATCAAAATATCAACATGACATCCTAAAACAAAACTCCCAAGCTTCTGGTAAACATCTTAATTGGTGAAAGCTAAGTCAACCTGAGCATAACATATATAAATCACACATTGCATACGGTAAATACAATACTAACTTTCATAATTCATTGGATTTTGGAAAACACATAAGTTTAATTTTCACTATAGGTTTCCAAGTTCTCACTTTCGTTTCCAAAACACAAAGATTCAATAACAACCAAGGTTTCAATTTTCTTTTCCAAGTAATATTGTTTATAGAGTTTTCAATTCCAACCAGGGTTCAAGTTTTCAATTCCAACTAGGGTTCACGTTTTCATTTTCATCAAAGTATGTTAATTACTAAGTTCTCCAAATCATAAAATTCTCCTTGTGTCGATTTGCTAATGTTTCTGAGTCCACACAAGTCTCAACACTCAACAAATCATAAAAAGTTGTTTAAGCATAGTTTTCATAGTTCAATTCATTTTCGAAAGAAAAATAAGATTTGGTTTCCAATTAGGTTTTTGGTTTCCATTTCCAAATATTACAATTGATAATGTTTTCAATTTCAAATAGAGTTTTAGTTTCTATTTCTCTAGATGTTAGATTCACTAAGGTTTTCGACTTCATAAGATGTAATAAGAATCCCCCTAGTATTAAAATCATGTTCTCCTAAAATTAACTCATTTAGTAAAAGCCCAAGTTTACTTAAACTATCATTTTCCAAATTGCATCCCTCAAATTTACTTTCCCCAAAAAAAATGTTCTAACAATTAAAAAAATTTAAAATTATTAAGAAACAATAATAATTATTAAATTACTAATGATAATAATCATTTATTTATTAATAAAATAATTTATATTAAATTATTAATAAAAAAATTATTAATCTCTTAATAGGCAAGAGCCTACAACACAACGATAAATTGTGAGCCTCTTATCCGAGAGGTCTTGGGTTCAACTCTACACAAGCTTAATAAATAATAATGATTAATCATGTCACATAACAATAATGAACCTTGGCTTTGGCCTCTTACCAATCAAGAAATTTTTATTATTATTAATCTCTTAATAAAATATAAATTATTAATAAATTATTAACATTTAATATATTTTAATTAACATATATTAAAATTAATATAAACAAAAATATAAATAAATTAAAACTATATTAAAAAAATCACCACCTTACCTTTTCATGTAGGCTACTTTAAGTAGCTACGAGCTGCTTGTGGCAGCTGTGGATTGCTTAGGCAGTTTTGGTCTGCCTTAGGTAGCCACGAGCTGCTTAGTAGCCGTAAGTTGCCCAGGTAAGGGAAAGAGGAGGAGGGGGGAGGTGGGGCTGGTGGCCCGCCTCCCTATTTCATTTTTATTATATATATATATATTTTAAAGAATACCAAGACAAAAGCCTTCCCCCCCCCCCAATTCATACAAAATCACAGGTCTCTTTAATGATTCAATTTTATTTTTCTAAAATTTATTTTGTAATAAAACAAACAAAAGAACAATGCCCTCTCAATAAACTTGCAAGTTCTATTATAATATATGTGTTTTTGATAAATTTACATAATGGATCTTATATGAGAATAAATATAACTTATCAAATCTATCGATTTATCTTCTAGTAACCCTTTTTTTTCTTTAAACCCTCATTCGATTTTAACAATTTTTAAATTAACAATTAAGGGTTTCTGATTTCAATTTAATTTACAGAGGCTATCATAAAAATGAAGAACAATCAAATTCTTAAAGAAGGGTTTCAACCCAATTGAATTTTGAAAATAGATTCACAAACATGGAGAAGACAAAAAAACCAAAGAATGAGCATCTACTGCACAAACCCACAAGATCCTACCTAGATCTGATGCTAAACAAATGATTGCACAAAACTCACAAGCAATTTCCTTCCTTTCGAAAACCCTCTTCCCAGAAATTGGTTCCTCTAAACTTGTGTAATTGCAAAATGAGCCCTAGATCTCTATCAAGAGTTCTCCCCTAATTTGGGGCTCTGATTGTGTAATCATGCGAGGGAACTCATTGATCTTTATCTTTTAATATTTAATTATCTTTTACATTTTCATGCATACTTTTTTGTAATTTTAAATATCTTTATTAAATTAATTTCTTTCTCTCTTTAAATAATTTATTATATTTTAATTTCAAGCATAAGCTTTATGCAATTTAATTAAAATAAACTTTATTAAATTTATGTTTTCTCTCTCTCTAGTTAATTACGAGACATTTTTGATATAATATTTATTAATTTAACTAATAATATTATTTAGATTTTATAATTAAAGCAAAACTCCTAAATAAATTATTATTAAATTAAATAAATATAAACATCAAAATTAAAACTTTAATAAAATCTTTAAAATTAATTCTTTTATTTAATTAATTTCTCAATTAATTAAATATAATCAAATATTGAATTTTCTTTGTTAAATTTCCATTAAATTAAATCATTAAATATTCTTTTAATATGATTTAATTATAACAAAAAATCATCATAGACCCACAAGACAAAATACAAAAAATCCATCATAAAGTATAGAATACCAAAAAAAACTTTAGGGTCAAATTCATGAATTCACGTCACTTGAAAAATTCAGAAAGGTGAAACTAACTTAGATTCTTGTCTTATTTTTGAGGACAAATGGCTTAGCTTAGGATTTGGATTCAAGAGTTATCTCCCCACTTATACCATTGAAATACTGCGATAAGGTACACTCATCTTGGCAATTCAGGAAAGTTGATACTTGATACTTATAATTTGCATAAAATCCATGCATGTACAAACACATATATTCTAAACTAAACAGGCAATGGAAGGAAGTGGTACATCGTGTAGATCTCGACTACTGGGTGACTACAAATCCTTCCCTCAACCATATCAGGAACATCAGTCATAAAGTAAAACAAACACGTACACCATACACATGAAAGTATGGGGTAAGTGACCATAGAAACTGCACATAATTAATCCATCTATCTAACCATCATGAGATAACTAAAATCACTAATTGAACATACACATATCATCATTGAAAGGATAAACATAAACACATGAAATAACTTAACAACTCATCACATAAATCAACTAAGTATGAAATACATTTAATCTAATCAAATAATTAAGTACCAATAATCATAAAACATAATCAAAAAACTGACCCAAGAGAATCTATCAATACGACAAGAAAAGTCAAGTAGGGGTAGGCATTACACAACCCACGTAGAAGGTAATTTGTCCCTAGTCAAAAACCTATTTGTTACAATTGGAGAACTTATTAGTAGCCCAAGTAAATATTTTGAAAAATAAAACTTTGGGTGGGATTAATGCAAATAGGAACTAGCACTAATGGTGGAGAAGATTGGATTTAGGGGAGCTAATAGAAATAGGTGGGAATGACATTTAGAGGAAGTAGCAGGCCCACATCACACATAAGTAATCAAAGTTTAGTGTGTGGTTTCTAAGCTAGGAATTGGCTAAATCGTAAACTAAAACTAGAATCTTACAAGGGGAAAAGAGAGTTTTGAAAAAAAAGTGTCCCCCTTGGTAAGATTTACGTTTTAGTTTAATATTTAGACATTTCTATTTTAAGTCATGTCACCTTAAACAACCCTAAAATTGATGTACAATCCTATGAATCAATGTTAAGATTGTAAGATGATAAGCAATAATTATAAAGTATTCAATATTATCTTAGATCACAAATCTAGGGACTAGTATCCTTACGTAATATTTTTTTATTATAAGTAATCAACCAAAGCCTAGATGATTTATTATTATTATTATCATCATCATTTGTTAATCTCAAATATATTCCAACCAAAGACCTCTCCAATGTGGGGCTCACAATTTGAAGTTGTGTTGTAGGCTATTACCTAAAATAAATTGCAACAATTATTTATTATTAAAAAATATATTAAAATTTATTTCAAATTTAATATTTACCTATTAGAAATAGATTTCTTTTAATAAAATTATTCCAATTTTTTTTTAAAGTGTATAAATTAGTGTGCTCATTTAAATTTCATGTTACTAGTATCAATACCAATCTTTTATTGTAGCATGAAATAAATTTTTATTATTTACAATGTTGTAACATAATTATCGATTTATTTATTTAGTCAATGCCCTTCATACACAATCAGCCAATAAAAAATTGAAGGCAACATAAACTTAAATTTATTCAACCAAATTATTAGGGCCCACACAAGCATCTCATCTCTGACAAAATGGAATGAACAGACTGTCAAAAGTAAATAGAGAGAAATGGCTAAATCATAAACTAAACTATAATTTCTTATGCATGTAGATGTCTAACATATCATGCCAATGCCATATGACATCTTACGAGATGTGATGTTTTTGTGTACTTGACGACATATCTAATGAAGGAAGCATTAATTTTCTATCATTCCTGCGATATTTAAAAGATCTTAGATTTGTTTTGTGATTCGAGATTGTGCGTCATTAGAAATAAAAAATAATGAGTGTAATTTTAAGAGATGCTTAAAAATAATGTAACATATACTAGTAAAATGGAAGTAAAAATAAAGACTAATTATAGGTGTAATGAAGACTTATAAAGATGAACAAATCAACAAAACTAGAGAAAGATGAAACATATTTATGAATTGTGATTGCTGATTTTTTAATTTTAAAAATATTAAAGGTAACGATAAAAGATAGTTATAGATTGATAAATTGATATATTGTGTTTACATTGATTGAAATTAGATGAGAGGTTTTAATATTTTTTACAAGATCAAACAATCTATGAGATCTTAGAATTGTGTCTTGGATTACAAGATTGAAAATTGAATAGTTCAAAAGAAAGAAAAATACTTGCATAATTCAATTTACAAACTTCAAATTAATATTTAATTTTATAAATTAACCAATAAATGATAAGTTGGATTTTAATGATTTTTTGAACTTAAAGATATTGTATTATTAGATTTTTTAATACTATTAAGATTAATATGTTTGATATGAAATTAGTTAATTAATATTAATATATTATTTTATTAATTATAAAAGTTAAATTGGATTTGAAGTTCAAACTTAATAAATAAATTTTACATATTTGTTAATAATAATTGAAATGAATTATTAAGATATTAAAGTAACAATTTCTTATTGATTTCTAAAATATTATTTTAAAATAAATATAATATTATTAAGATTAATATATTTGGTAGGTAATTTTTAATTAATATTCATAATATTTTTATATCAATTGAAAAAATAAATTATATTTGAAGTTCAATAGATAATATATTTTATTTTAGAGATATTGTTAATATTTATAGATAATAGATATTTTTAATAATACCTTGTTTACTGATTGATTAAAAAAATTATCTACAAATGTTAATAATATTTAAACAAAAATTTAAAGTTCAAACTTGATAAGAAAATTTTACATATTTGTTAATAATAATTGAAATGAATTATTAAGATTTAAAATAATAAAAAAATTGGTGATTTTCAATTATTATTTTAAAATAAATATATTATTAATGATGTTTAATATTATATAATAGTATTAAAAATATTTAGTTAGAATTTAAATTATTAAAATTTAATAATAATATTTTAAAAACTAATTTATTGTTATTAAAATAATTTTCAATTACATAATTGAAATAAAATAACAATTTTTAATTTTAATTTTTTCTATTAGATATAAGAGTTTCAGAAAATACAGAGCAACCAAAGTACCACCACAAAAATCAAGGAGGCCAAGCCTTACAAAGGAAGAACACACTCAACTGTACCACATAACAAAAAGAGGAGGACTAACTAACTAAGAACATCATAGTAATTGACCACCCAAGCAGTCCAACCAAAGGGACCCTCCATCCAAACGACGTTTTTACGTTCTTGAATTCTTATTAAAGTTTAAATAGATATATACATTTTTAAATTAGTTGTTAAAACATTGTTTGAAAATTATTAAAATAATTTGTAATGTGAATTTTGTTTTAATAACATGTAATATTTGGTTTTATCGCTTTATACTGTGTAGAAAATTTAGAATATTACACTTTCAATAGGACGTCTCTGCACATGTCACATATCGTCAGATGTCATATATTGTTGAGATGGTATGTTAGACATCTACAAGCATAAACACATTACGGTTTAGTTTATGATTTAGTCATTGCCGAACTGACGGAGTTAACGAAGGTAAATATTCAGCTATTTAGCCAGTGCATAGGAAACAAAGGGCCCAAAATAAAATAGACTAGAATCTTGCAAATTCAGAATTTCATTTGACCTTTCCTCCCACCAACCTGAGAATCATTAACTTTAGGGGCTTTGGGTCACCTTTTAAGTTGGTATCTTTTTTAATTGTCGGTGGATGACAGCTACAATAGAGAAATGCTCGACATTAGCGATCTCACAGTCAAAGTAAATCCTCCTTTTTCTCGAGGCCCACAAATTGGGGACGCACGAGCTCATACCCTACTACCTTTATTTGGGACGCACACGACTTTACAATCGAACAAACAAAGGACAAGATGCCTTCATCACACACTCCTCATCTCCTCCTCACCTCTAATACATTTATTTATCAAATAAAGCGCCAAAAATGGCGCTCCGTAGTCTTTTTACTCAGCCCCGCACACAACAAACACAGAGCAAGTTAAGCAGAAACCGGCACCCAGATGAGATCGTTCTCGAAGATCCAATGACAGACTTCAATCTTCCCCGGCTCGTGTCCCAACGCTCTGAATGCCGCGTGTCCCGCACTCCACTGCGTGGTGTCAAGATGGCAGATGGCCACCCCCTCATTTATCTTCTTCTTTTCCGCCTCCATTGACAGCAGCTCAGCCTGGTATACCTTAACCTTGGGCACAGCGTGGCAGTAATATACCAGAAACGGAAACAAACTCTGATGGCACGATACCGACCTCGTGATGTTGCCACCGTCTTTGCCGGTGACGGCGCCGACATAAACTTGGCCCCTCGACCCCGCCGTGCTTTGCGTAGTGAGAATCTCCACGTTTGAGCCGAGCACCGATACTGCGAACTCCGCCATGCCTTCAACCGACGTCACGCATTTCTTTATCTCGTCCTTCACCGCCGCCCTCTCGCAATCCCCAAGCGTCCGCGCCATGATCTCAGACATTGTGGAGTTGTCCGGAATGTGAAACGTGTTCATCAGCTGCGGCAGAGTCTGCGTAGAAAACGGCAGCTTGGACGCCAGAGAAGCGGGAAGGAAGGATCTTTTGGGCATGTAGTCCTTGATGTCGGGCATGGGCAGAGTTTTGCCCTGCACCAGCATATTCTCCCTGAAGAACTTCCCGGCCTCCACGCCATTAGAAGTCTTCCCGGTGGTGTTGGTGTAGTCGGAGAATGTCACGTCGGTATTGGCGTAAGTTTTGAATGTTGTATTCTTGGCGTACGTAGTGAAACTCGCGGACGCGGCATTGGAGCCTTGACCGTAGCTGGAAAACTCATTGGAAGCGCTGGTGTTTTTACCGTAGTTGGTGAAAATAGGCCCGTTGCTGTTGCCGTCCTTTCCATAAGTTGTGAAGACATTCTGCGGGCTGTTGCCCCCTTCGACGTACGTGGTGAACTGCTGGAGGGCCCCGTTTGCTCCGGTGGCGTAGTTCTGGAAGTCGTTTCTGAGGGCGTTGCCGTTGTCGGCGTAGGAGGTGAACTGATCGAGAGGACCGTTTCCGTTCTGGTCGTAGCCTTTGAAATCGTTGGTGATGACATTGGAATTGTTGGCGTAGCTGGTGAACTGGGAGAGGATCCCGTTGGCGTCTTTGCCGTAGGCTGCGAAGTCGTTCTTGATGACATTGGAATTGTCGGCGTAGCTGGTGAATTGCTGGAGCGCGGCGCTGCTGTCGGTGCCGTAGTTGGTGAAGTGGTCGCGTGGGACGTTGGTCTGGAAGCTGTACAGCGTGAATTGGCTGATCGCGCTCGATCCCACTCCGTAGTTTGCAAAGCCCTCGTCGACTACGTTGGAGCCCGGGGCGTAGTTTTGGAAATCGTGAATGCCGGTGGAGTCCGGGCCGTAGCCTTTGAAGGCGTCCTTCACTACGTTGGAGTTGTCGGAGTAGTTACTGAAACTGCTGTCGTCGACCTTGTACTTTTTGAAGCCTTTGTTGTCGCTGTAGCTCTCGAAATCCGACGGGCCCGAGGCCGCTTTCTGATCTGAGAGGAGCGATGTTGTGCGCCGCGTGCAGAGGAGATCTGCGGCTCTGCAGAAGGAGGCGATGTGGTCGGAGAGCGTGTGGTTTGTTATGTAGCCGGAGAAGAGAGCGACGGAAGTGGCGTTGAGAGGAGAGGCTTTCTCCAGCAAGAATGGTGGAAGCCTCGCTTTCGGCAATGTGCGACGCCAGTAACGCACCAGAGATGCCTTCGCCGCAAACGGCCCAGCTCCACCGCCTTCGCTCGTCATTATCTGCATTTTACGAAGGGATAAAACATTTGCGTTTTGTGTAATGATTCAAATTGAATCAGACTTCATCTACTTTAGGCAAGAGAAAGGCCTTCACTCAGAATGATAGTCGATCTTCAAGAACGAATGAGACGAAAAGATTTGCATTTTATGCAGCGGAAAAATGACTCAAATTGAATCGCACTAGTTAATCAAACTGAGGCGAAAGAATGGCCATACACAACCCATGACGCGCATACTTTCTTTACAAAGCCACGAACAATTTTTTGTAAAGACAAGATTCAGAAAACAATAAGTACTTAGATGAGCATATTTAATAAAATATCCAAAACCGGAGCAAACTTGAAAATAAGACTTACGATCGCTTAATCCCTCATACATTATTCAAATCAACTCATTGAATGAATCAGGAACTTACCCCGAATGCGCATACAAGCAAACCCAGGAGGATCACGCGGCATTCCATCTCCTAAACTGTGAATCTGCTGATAAAAGACACAGTTAGAGGAAACCTTACCCTTTCTAAGACTATATACAACTAATACTGGAAAGCCCAAGTCCGTTACACCGTAGCTGTAATTGTAGACGGCAACCTATACATGCCAGAAACAGAGAAGCTAAAACTAACTAATTCTTGATTTTAATGACACGAATTCAAGCTACTAGTCAAAGGACGTAACAGACAATTCCCAACAACGCTTGCAAAGAAATCAATGAGAGGAAACTGACGTGCAAAATGGATGGATACCTAAATAACGGAAAAAAAGAAGGCAGAAACTTTGACCCCAATAAATTCCGATCCGTGCTTCTGGATTGCACCGAAATTATGAGAGTGCAGTAGGATAGTCATGCACTACCTACTTCCTACTTCACTCTGGCAGGCCATGGATAGACAGACTTCTTTCGAGCCATTATATCAAGGTTTTCATCTTATCCTATTTCTCGGCCCATGGTTTTCGCATGCGACCTCCCGTGGGCTCCACTTCCCCAAATCCAGGCTGTCCAGCAGCAGTCTCTGTACACGCACTAGAATACACAAAGCCCCTAATTTAGCGCTGATCCCCTTTCTGGCGGATGGTGTAGATTCATTCCAAACTGTTTGGAGCGAGTTTCGCCCCCTCGTTCACGGAGATTGAAGCCATTTTTGTCAGGCGCATTTTGATGCCTACAATCCAAATTTTGTGCCGTAACTTTGCGTGCACGCTGACTGCAATTGACAAAAGGGAGAGCATCTGTCTTCTGATCCAGAGCAGGAGGGGCTCATGAACAGGAGAATGGGGTCGCCATGCTCATTTCTCACTTGCTTTTTACAGTTTTCATTAATAGAATGGTTTTAATTACAGCAATCTTAGATTAATAGAATACGTTTCTATTCTTCTTACTGTAAAAAGATGATAACTCTTTCACTTTGTTTTTTCCGAATAAAAATAAATCCATCCATCTATCGATTCACCTCTAAATCTATAAAAGCTGATCTTTGATTGAACAATACTAAATATATTAAAGCAATCATATACACATGTAAGGATTTATTAAAGCAAAATGATTTCTCGTGTAGATAATGAAGAAAATTGATGTGTCCCGCCTTGGTAAGACGGTTTAATTGATGTTGTTTGTTTCTCCAGGATAAAGATTATGGTCCTGTTAGTGGGAAAGAGTCGGATTTTGATGTTGAGAGTTGATTGAAATGCAATCTTGTATAAATTATAAGTATTTTACTTTTTCATAATTATCATTATAGATTGTAGATTATTTTTATTAATAAACAAGTGTCACATACTGGCCTACGTTATAATTTTTAATAGTAATTAGAGATTAAAATTAAAATAATAAATTAAACAGTTTTGTCAAAAATTAAAATCTCAAACTAAATTCTATATCATGAAAACAAGTGTCACTAGTGGCATGGACTTGTCATTTAAGTTTAATAATTAGAAAGAGATTGATTAAAATAATACAAATTTTACTTTAATGTTAGTATCATCATACAAAATAGTTAGAAAGTAAATTAAATGAAAGTTTATCAAATTCGGTTATGACATGATTGGAATTTAATTTTTGTTTAATGCTGAAATTAAAACCAAAATAATAATAATAATAAATATATTATTGATATTTGATGGTGGCTAAATTACGCATTACTATAGAAATGCAACAAGTTTCCCTATCAATGCAAAGTTTTCTAAGTTAATGCTCAATGTTGTAAATTGGGTGAGATGGAAGGGAATTTGAACTTCAATAGGGATATTTGGTAGCAAGACAAGTGTCCAAAATAGTGGCATATAAGTAAAGACAATTCCTAATTCCCACTCCAACGAATCTTAGGAAAAGTTATAGTTTTCTTATTTTAACTTTTATTAATTAATCCTTTGATATTTTATTTTTAAAAAATTGATTAATATGTTTAAAATTTTATTAATTAATCAAGTGCACATCTTTGATATATTATATTAAAAAACATTTGATTAGTATGGTGTATGATTATCTTATTTTCATTTCTTTTGATTATGTTTAATATGCATTATGATTATATGTTCAAATATGAAATGAAGTAAATTAATGAAACAATTGTATGAATGAATGATGAATAATATTACTATTGTTCATTAATGAAAAATTAAGTGTTGTAAGTTTTAGATAGGCTTAAAGGGCTAGAATTAGGTTGATGTTAACTTACCAACAAGAAGATTTGAATGATAAAATCTAGACCCACACTCACATAATATTTTTTTGGTGATTCCTTTAACAAGTTTCTAACTTTATTTATCATTGCATTTATAAAATAAGTCATTCATGTGTATGTATGTACATATTTTAATTGATTAGAAATGTTATTATTTCTGTCAAATTTGAATTTTATTTTTTAATAGATTAAAAAAATGTATCTAGTAAATATGAATTTTGTATAATTTACTTATTTTATTATTAAAAATACAATTGATATATAAAAAAAATAAAAAAATGAGATTCTCTCATACACGTATATAAAACATACATAGGACTAGAACAAATAAATACATTGGATAGAATTAATATAATTTTAACTAATACTAATACTAGAATAAATTATTTCTTTTAAAATTAAATTAAAATTTTAATTATAAAAGAAATTATGATATTATATATATAATTTTAAAATGGGTAGGAAGTAAGGGTGAACATAAAGTACATGCAAATTTGAAAAATAGAAAAAAGAATGGAAGAAGTCGGTGAGAAAATTAAAATAAAATAAAATTAAAAAATTATATATGAATAAGAAATAGCAAAAATTGAAAAAAATTCTACCAAATTTTTAGAAAATGTGTATTGATTTTAATTACTGTTTTTATATTTTTATATTTTAAAAGATTAATTTTAATCTTATTGATCTTATATATTTTGTATTCATCAACTATATTCAATACATTAAATAATTGTTAATAGCAAATAAAACTTTACCCAAAAATCTCACCTAGATGGAAGAAGTCTCTCAGAAAAGGGGTCCTATAATACCAAAGGAAATGAACCAATCAAATTTAAGAGAAATAGTTTCTATAATATTCATAGATAAATAACTAAACTTTATAAATATTCAATTGATAAAAAAATAGTGAGCTCTAATTGGTGGAAACTAATTGATGATAGGAAAAACTAAATGCAATAGTATATTACCTTTGACAAATAAAACAATAAAAATTAAAAAATATGTATTATTTAATTTGAAACAAAATATTTCTTATATTTTTTATATATTATTAATAAAATATTTAAAATTCATAATATTGATAAAGATTTTTTTAAGATTTTTTTTTTTTTAAAATTGAGATTTTTTAAAATGACCATACCTTCTTCATAAAAGTTCATGTAATAATTAGATGAGTCAAATTTAAAATTTGCTGCAATCATATTCTACTTCACTTTTAGAATGATCAAATAATATATATTAAATATTTAATATATATTAATTTACTATACATTTACTTTTAGAATAATCCGTAAAATATAAATTTGAAAATGGGACAATGACATAAAAAATTTGAATTAGTGCACTCAAAATATTCATCTAAGAAAATATATTGAAAATAAAAGAATATTTCAGTTTTTTCACTATAAAATCTTGACCTCAGCTTTTCTTTGTTTATGTTTAATGAATTGCTTTGATGTACAATGAAACAACTAAAAAGTGGATCAGTTAGCTCAACTATTGATGGACCTCCTATTTTCAAATATAAAAAAATCTGACAATAAGATCATGACGGTCTTAATCAACTTGAAAAGACAATTTGTTAATGTGAATAATATGGTTAGAGATAAAATCCCATAAAAAGGAAACGAGCGCGTTGTCATCAATATTTATTTATTTATTGATATGGAGATTAAAATGGAGAGATTAAAACTAAAGGCTCTACAAAATTTTCATCATTCCCTAATGTGCTCATAAGAGATGGGCCCATTATAACTGAGTGCATCGTGTGGAAAATTATTAAGGAAGAAAGCAGGCGATTCTTCACATTTTATTGCGTTAAAAGTAACATAAAATTTAGACAAAAAAACGTTGTAAATTGTTTTAATTTGTTAAGTGGACATTTCATTAAAATCTATCATATCATATCATATCATCGTTAACATCAACAGATCGACACGATGTAAAGTTTCAGTTAAATTTTGTCGCACAAAAGTATATGGCCAATACCAGCACAGTTATTTGAAGATAAATAATGATATTACAAGGGCACATCTTAGGATAAAATTGAGGTCATGTATATATATCTTATTCATTAATTTGTCAAATTTTAAAGGATAATCATGTTATAATAATACATTAGTATAAAAGAGGTGAGGATGCTTTAGAGTCTATATAAAAATAAAATAAAAATTTAATTGTTTATTAATAATTTTATTTTATATTATTAAAAAAATATAGAATAACATATAATTTAAGAAATTATTTGACATAAAGAAATAATGAGATAGAAATTTGAAGTATGATTTGATATATTTTTTAAATTTATCATTATTTTGCTTAATCTTGTAGATCATATAATATTATTATTTACTTATTTTTTCTAATAATTTCATTTATATTGATACAATGATATCTTAATAATCATTTAATTTCACTCCATCTAATTATCTAATTTTGCATTTTAAAACTTGGATTGTTATGGTGACAATGATCAAATCTTAAATAAATGAATATTACATTTTGATGACTTTCTTCATGATAGTGGCAACAAAATGTAAACTTTAATCCATTATCTTATAAAATAGAACGCTAAACCGTTACACCTAATTAATTTGTAAGAATTTTTTTTAGAGAAATCATCACCTATGCGATATAATTAGTTACTCCCATGGTAAGAATACTAATGTATTCAACTTTTTTAATTAGCTCAAACAATAACTCCATATAATTAATAACTAGCAGTTGCATGCTTTTGTACATGCAATGAGTGCGCTGATAGGAGATGAGATTTAAGAGAAAAATGTAGAATGAACATTAAATAATGTAAATATAAGTTTTTTAAAAATGAAAATACAAAAAATAAAAAGTTGAAGATTAAAACATAATATAAAATTTACAATATTTAAGAAATTTGAATATCGCTTGAGAAATGTGTTCAATAATTTCAATATTTTACAATTAAATTCAATTTATCAAATATGAAAAAAAATCATTTAAAAAAAAATCCATAAAAAAATTTATTACGAAAAATTAATAAGAGAAATACCAAAAGAAAAAGAAAAATAGCAACATCTCTAACAAATATTCTATTGACTAAATAAATTATAGAAACTGAAAAAAATAATATTTAAACAAAAAAAAACTAATATAAAAATAATAATTTAAAGTAATTTAAAAACTAAAAACTAAATCAATTTAAAAAATAAAAAGTTTAATAAATAGAGATCACAACATAATCTAATGTGGAGATCACAAGTAATTATTTTTTAAATAAATAAGAAAAGAAAAACAATAGTTAAAAGTGGATATTTAAATTATAATCATATGTGAACAAATTAGATTATTAATAATTTTTAATTTAAATAACATAATATTTACTAAAATATTTTAAATAGATTAATAAATATTATTTATTTAAATTAAATTTATCAAATATGAAAAAAAAACCATTTAAAAAACCCATCAAAAATTCTATTATGAAAAATTTATAAGAAAAATAGAAAAAAGTAATATGTCTAATAAATATTCTATTGACTAAATAAATTATAGAAACTAAAAAATAATATTTAAAGAAAAATTTAAACTAATATAAAAAAATTAATTAAAATAACTAAAATCTAAATCAATTTTAAAAATCAAAAGTCAACTAAATCGATCACAACATGAGCTAATGTGGAGATCACAACTAATAAATAGAAAAAAAAAAACAATAGTTAAAAGTGGAGATAACAACTAATAATTATCAAAACAAGAGTTAAAAGTGAAGGGAGATAAAAACTGACTGGTAAATAATTAACGGGAAGGATTTTCAATTTTTTGGCCAAACTCTTGCAAATTTTCTGTCAAAAATTTAATTTCTAGGAACAAAGTTTCCACAAATAGCCTATCGGCTAAAAAATATTGAGAAATAATTATAAGCCCATAATTACTATTTAAAATTTTAATAATTTAGAAAATGTCATTTATCTTTCTTTCTATTGATTTATGTTGGGAAAAGTCATTAATTTTTTTTTTTTTGAATTATCTTTTTAATATAAAATATTCACTTTAAGTGATGACTTGAAAGACATATATAATATTAAATACATTAAATAAAAGTGCATATTCTATTTAATATTATGTTGTCTATCAAAAATTGGGATGCAAAAACTACTCTTCTTGGGTTTACCATTTTGCATTTTCTATTTGCTGCTATGTATTTGTATATTCTTAATCGGGGATAATAGGATAGTTTCTTTTGATCCTCATTAGAGATCTAATGAAATGTCTTTTATATCTTCATTATATGATTTGGAATCCTTTTTCTCAAAGGAAGGACCAATTATATTGATGGATAAACTATTGGGTGATACATCCACTCATATGGATCATGCAAATTCATTATAGGCCCTAGAATCCTCATGTGAGGTGACTAGACCTTAGGTGGATGATCCAAACACTTGATATGGACTAGGTTAGGAAATAGGTTGATGTTCATTGAAAACTAAAGGGAAATATTAAAATAAGTGTCTTGAGTATTGGATTGTTCCTATTTAATTTTCATATAATAATGATGACCTGATATTGACTAGGTTAGGAAATAGGTTGATGCTCATTGAAAACTACAGGGAAATATTAAAATAAGTGTCCTGAGTATTGGATTGTTCCTATTTAATTTTCGTATAATAATGATGACCTTATCAAGGTTCTTACAAAGGTCCTTTGAACTATGGAAAAAAACTTCCCAGATTTTTCAATCTCTTTATAAGTGGAAACTTGGGTTGAAACCTTCCACAGATCTTGGGTTTGTGCCCTTACTTAGATTGTGGGATTTAAGATTTTCCAAGAGAATATATAATTCCTTTGGTAATCTTCTACAATTGATAGATTCATGAAACAAAATCCTAGACTCGTGTTTGATGGAATATCATTAACATAGTCATTAACTCATTACTACCTTGTTTTGTTAATGAAAACTCTAGGTTTGGTTAATGGAAACAACCTATAGATTGTGAAAATGTGAGGACATTTTTGTTAATTATGTAAGAAGTATGGGTGAATGTGAACAAACATCCTTCTCAAAATCCCTAAGCCCTAAAGGGATTCATATATTAGATTAAGTTTAGGGGTGTATGCAGAAAAATGGTGTGCAAAAAAATGGCTAACCTTGGGGAGGAAAGTCCAAATAACTAATAAGATGATCAATTTTTTCAAATTTAAATTAACCCAATCAAGGTATGACTTGGTAAATACTAAGCTTAACTTTTAAAACCTTAACCAATTTTCATAAAGCATAATCTAAATTACTATTGCAACCAAGAAGACATTAGAAACCCTTGGCCATGGAATGATAACAACAAAAGGAGCAACAAATTGATAGATTTCGGTCAAGGTTCCACTATTTTGACCATCATAGTAATTTTTAAAGGTTTCTTGCAAATCTTTACCTTATCACATCATTTCACACATATACAAGTATTGCATTTTTAAATTTTTGTTTGAAATTAAATTGCAATAGAAAGGTTTTTTCTATTGATTTTTGTTTTTAATTATCTTCATGGTAGATCCTTAAAATACTTCCTCCTAATGAAACAAACAACAAAAAGTCCCTAAGCAATAATAGGACCCTCAAAATTTTGACCCTCAACAAAATAATACTCCTCTAGTAGAACCTATATAACCCATACATGATGATCTCTTAAAGATCGACTATCACAAAATGCATCCCAAATCTCTTAGGTAGTGAACATGTTGACGACCTCTGGGTATGATAGTCATTCATCCCTTGTCAAATCCCTAGAATCAATGATGAATAATGTCAAAGAAATATCTGTACAAGTAACAAAATAGTGTACATATAGGATGTATATTGTGCATTCTATGTTAGGATTAAAGAGACAAAAATAAAAATTACATGCAAATTTAACCAATATCAAAATATAATAAATCATATAGAAGAGAACAGAAAACACAAAGATTTAATGTGGTTCACCCTGTTAGTTTGTAGTGATTGATCAGGGAAGTACTGTAAATACTTCATAATTATTTCAGGTTTGTGAATTTTGGGCTGAAATGTTGTAAATAATTATAACCCTAAAGCAAAAAAAATCTTGTATAAAAAGGCTTAGGGTTAGGGATTTCATAACGTGTGATGTGAAAATTGCCTCTTGTAGTGGTATTGAGCTATAAGGGATTATTAATTGTAATCAAGTTGTAATCACTAGATTGTAATAATATTGGACTTGTTGTTTGGTGAACATAGCCCAAGGCGGGTGAACCACGTTAAATCTTGGTGTCTTGTTTTATCTTCTGTGCAATTTATTAGTTTCTGATATCAATTATTTATATTTGCATGTATTTTTTATTTCTATCCGTGGTTAATTCTAACACACCCAATCCTTAAGGGATATCTCCACCAAACAACAAGTCCAATATTCTTATTATCCAATGATTTCAAACTGATTACAATGTGCAATCTCTTATAGCTCAATACTGCCACAAGAAGCTATGATCTCATCATACACTTTGAAATCCCTAACCCTACGCAATTTTATACAATCTTTTTGTTGCTTACAAAACTAGGACTAGAATAAGTGATCCAATAGAAAAATAATAGTTGATGCATAGTACAATAATAAAGTCATTTGAGCTTTTGGGGGCACCATCATTGAAAACCTTGGCAAGGGTGTTGCCTCTTAATTGCACCTTGTACTATGATAGGGAGTGCACCTAGAGCTCTTCCCTAGGACTCAAGGGGCACTTCCCCTTGACCCCATCTCGGGGGTGCAACTCTCAAACTTCCATAGTAAAATTTATAGGGAAACTACACCGAATAAAGTGGAGAAAAATTAACCTCCAAGTCTGATTAGGCTGTACATCACAACAATCTTCCACTTAGAGATTAATCATAATCCACAATAATAACCTCCCACTTAGAGACTGATCATAGCTCTTCTTTAAACCTATAGCTCCCACTAGAATGTAAAACTACCCAAACTCTTCTATTCTTTTATTCTATTCAATCTAGAAGACCAACTGAAGATGAAGAGAAGTTCAACTTCTTCCTTGTCACTACCTTTGTAAAAATATTTACCAGATTATCCTTAGTATGTATCTTCTTTTGCTTTAACTATCCATCATCCAAAACAAACCGAATGAAATGGCACCACAATTTTATGTGCTTTGTCTTTGAATGTAGAGAAGAATTATTCTCAAGATAAAGAAAATTAACTTGTTGCAATTGAGAAATCCAACTCACTGTTATCACACCAACAATAAATACATATCCTATAGTACCACTTGGTATCAAGATCTCCTGCCAAATCTGAGTCAACATAGCCTTGTGAATCAGTAGTAGAGCCCCACAAATATAAATATTTACTAGAGATTCCTCTCAAACATCTAAGAATCCATTTGACTACATTGTAATGCTCAATCCTAGGATGACTTGTATACCTGCAAAAGCTCCCAAAAAATGTGTAATATCTGCCCTAGTACAAACCATGGCATACATTAAGCTCCCTACAGCTAAAGCATAAAGTATCTTGGACATCTTATCCTTCTCTTCTTGTGTGTTTGGACATATCTCCTCAGTCAATTTCAAATGACCAAGAAAAGATGTGCTGACATCTTTGGCATTCTCCATAGAGATGAAACATTGCAACATCTCCTTAATATTTAATCAGCCTTAGATAATATCAATTTTCTATTCTTCCTATCTCTGCAAATTCTTATACCAAGGATTTATTTTTCTTCCCCCAAATCCTTAATAGAAAATGGATGTGCCAACTATTGTCTTAACCCCTTAATGCGATCCATGTTAGACCCAACTACAAGCATATCATCAACATATAAACATTAAATTATGTAGTTTTCATTATCTAATCTCTTAAAATAAACACAATGATTAAAATGACACCTGGTGTATCCATGCTCATGCATAAAACTATCAATTTTAAGATTCCATTGTTGAGGTGCTTGCTTCGTGCCATATAAAATTTTAGCTTCTCTCCAACATGGTTTTAGCTTTTCCACATCTTCTAGTTGATGGAACAAGTATATTTGTACCACAATCAACCTTTGGCCTTGAGTTTTCGTAAGTTATCCTATTCGTTGTCCAAAAAAGGCATTAACAAGGTAGGAGATCTTTGGAATTTTAATATTTTCTATTGGCTACAATGGAATGTCATTAGATCCAAATTTAACATTAACAATAAGTACAAACATTTTCCTTTTTTTGTGAACTCTTTAGCGCCTTTGGAATTTTCTATGAAGCTTTGTACTTAGATTTAATGCAACTTCTTCAAAGATTTGCTATGGTTTGTATCATTTCCTTTGTGGTCTTTTTATTTTTTAAAATTTTTTTTTATGGCTACTTCTTATTCTTCCCACAAGGACAGAAAATGGAAGTAAAATTTAGTGTAAATTTTTGGGTAAAAGTTTTAGCCAATATCTGAAAGTAAAGGATTAATACAATAGCTCAGTTAATGGCTTGGAATATATTACATTACAAGTTGCCAATTTGTAGCAAATTGAAATGCATAACGATTCAATCCATAAATTTCCCTTTCTACCAAAATTTTGAAGACATCAACACATCTTTTAGGATTTCTCTTTTCTAAAGAAATTATGGAGCTCAATTTTCCATTTTCTGTCTGTTATCTTTTATGACAATCTTAATTGGAAGGAGGCTTTACTAGGATTTGGGCTTCAAATTAATGTCATTGTTGAAGGTTTTTGATAGACTCTTCCATTGCACATATGGGGAGTTCGTTGTTAAATAGTCTTTGATAACTTCTATGATAATTGGGAATTTACAATTTTAAAACTTTACTCTCACATATTTTATTGTCTTACATCTATTTTCACTCATCTGCATGCGAATTCCAGAAAGAATGTCTAGACAACATATCAAATCCAACATCAAGTAAATGAGCTAACAAGAAATCAGAGAAATGATGTGCTTTAGCCTCTTCTCTAGATTTTTAATAAGGTTGTTTGTAATTAAATGCATTTATACTCCTGGCTTGTATGGCCTATGATTTCTCTAGGTCATTATTTCTCCATCATTTGTACTTGTGATTACTATATTTATCAAAGAACTACTATTCTTCTTATGTGGCATACATTTTTTTCCAATAAAAGACAAAATTATCAATAGAGACTACAAAAGAGAAATGTCCATCAAAATGAAAAAGTTGTGAGCACATTTCCAACTTGCAAAGACAAGTTAAATTCTCCCTTTCTTAACTGAGGACCACAAATTAGGGTACACGAGTTCTGACCTCACTCTTTAGTAGGGATGCATGATGAAAAATAACTTTTTATCATAGTTTCCTATCTCCTAGATTTATTCATCAAACAAAGCAGCAAGAATGTCTCCCCAATGTCTTTTTACTCAGGCTTATGGCATCATCTATCTAACCCTATCATTCTGGATGGATGGATGCGAAAATCCCCCATACCCATGCATTCATGCCCATGCACGGCTGTTAGGCCACATCTTTTTAAAAAAATTTAATATGTTTGATTCGACAAGCACATTTTCTTAAAAGAAATTAATATGTTTGATTCAAATGGCATTGAGAGCAAATTTTTATAAGTGTTGTGTTTTAAATTTTTATAAGCGTTGTGTTTTAATGTTTTGAAATTTCTCTTTATGTTTCAAATTTTTTCTTTATTCAAACTTCCTATAATATATATTATAGTATAATTTAATTATTTTTAATAATTTAATTAGATAAGATAATAAGATTTTTAATAATTTAGTAAAAAATAAAACTTTTATATTAGTAAAAATTTAAAATATATATCGTAATAAAATAATTTTTTAATTAGACGTATGAAGACTTTTATTTTAAACTAAATTAATTTAAAATCTTATTATCTAATTAAATTATTAAAATATTAAAAATAATCAAATTATACTATAATACAAACAATTTGAAACATTAAAAAATAATATAACAAGTAAAACGTTTATATTAGTAAAATTTTAAAAATATATTAAAATAAAATATTTTTCTAATTAGTTATAAAGTAAAAAGTAATATTTATTTTAAGTTATTTTTAGTAAGAATACATATTAACATATTTAAAATAAATTTTGATATCTATTATTAATTTATTAAAATACAATACTTATTAAAAATGCAATGGTTATTAAGAAATAAGTTGTACACTTATTAAATCCTAAATCAAAAACTTTAAATGAACTTGTAAAACATAAAGTTCATCAAATAATTTCATGAAAAATATCATATCTGTCATAACATAAATTTAAAATTTTACATAATGTTTTAGTAAAAAAGTTGGACTATTAACATTAATTAAATATTAAATATTTATTTTTAATTAAAAATAATAATAGATAATTAAAATTTATTGTATGTAAATTTCAAAATCAATTATAAAGTGATTTATTCCCTAACAATTGATATAGATTTAAGTAAAGTATATGTGCAAATAAACATATTCAAAATGATGAAAAGATTTTATAGTTGTCAAATTATATATGTTGTTATTTTATAAGAGGATAATAGTAAATTATCAAAATAATATTATAGTTTTTTTAATATCTTAAAAATTGAAAACTCGGTATTTCTTATGAACACTTATAAAAGGTTAATAGAAAAAATGAAAACTTAATTTCATAAAACCAAATTGGAAACTTAATTAGAAAATAGAAAAAATTAATTAATAAATAAAAAATTCAATTAATATATATGATTACAATGTGTCTACAAGTGACACATGGTAGTAAAAATGATATTAATATTTCATAAGGAAAATAATTATTTTTAATTAAATTATTTAAAAAATTATTTTCTAATTAATATTGTGTATTATAGTTATATTGAATTATATAAAACTAGTACGTATTCATTTTCATTAATATATGCTAAAATAATTAAATAACATACATTTTAAATAATTATTATTAAATATAAGACATACATTATATAATATTAATATCTATATATTTATTATCTAATAATATAATATTTTACAAATACAAAATTTCAATTATATAAATTAAATTATCTACATTTAAACTATTTTATATATTAAATATTATAAAATACCATATTGAATATATTCGTAAAATAATATATAATATTATATATAACTTAGTTAACATTTTAAAAAAACATTAATAAAAATCTATACTACATAAACTAACTTGACATAAAACAGAAAACATAAACTATGGTCAAGTTAGTTAACATTTTAATTTTTTTAAAATAAAAATCTACATTACTGAAACCATAAACTAACTTGACCAAAATAGTACATGAGACTTGAAAATAAATAAAAATATAAAACATAAAACAAACAAGAGCTCTGTTCGAGCAAGAGTCTCTGCCTATTGGAAGTAGTTGTGAGTAGAAGGGAATAAATTATTAGGATGCTAACCAGCATATAGCAAGTAAGTAATTGACAACGAATAAAGAAATGCATATTGTTAATACATGAAGGCAAGCATTTATAAAATGTTATTTGTCGACAATGTATTCAAATGTTTGGATAGAGTCTTTTAAAAAAAAATCTTTCTACATCTTTTAGTTTGAGTAGGTTAAATAGAAAACTCTTAGCCTAATGCTTTTAATTTAATTGATATTACATAAGATTCATGAACTCAATACTATGAAAAGATGAAATGTATTAATTTGAAGTGTCAAAAAGAAAAAAGTAGAAGTGGTAACTATTTTTCATCTATTCCAATCATATTAAATTTTACAAAGAAATAGAGATAAACAATTACAAAATTTTAAAATAAATATATTCAAAGGAAGAGTTAAGTTATATAAAATGTATAAATAATAATACCTTTGTTTAAATATTTTATAGTATTATATTTATTACATTAAATTTATAAGTATTGTATTAAAATTATTTATTAATAATTTTACACATTATACCTCAAACAAATTAAATGAAGAATTAATTTAATTCTTTAAATATTAGTTTCATATTTTATAAAATAAATATAAACAATTAATATTTTCCTCATTTCTAAAATTATATATATAACTTCAAACTCATATTTCAATCATTTCAACCAATCAAAATTAAATTAGTATAAAATGTATTAAAAAAACTTAGTTATAAGATTTAGTTAATTTAACGTAAAATTGAAAAAACAAAATTTGGAATAATTCAATTGAAAATTGTTAATTTTGATTGCATGTTAGTGTTCTTGTATCATATATATATATATATATATATATATATATATATATATATATATATATATATATATATATATATATATATATAGTTTTGTACTTCCCAAAAAAATATTATTTCAATAGTGAATGTGTACAATTGTGGCAAATACATATGAAAAAGCCTTTAATATTAGGGTAGACTGAATTAAAGATTATATTTCCCACTTGACCCCAAAAAATCATATTTTTGAAGATTGGAAAGAAACTTAAAAAAAAGCTACTGATAAGCATCGAATAAATGTGAATAAATGTCTTAAATGCATGTCAATGTTGGTGAGAAGATGAAAGGTAAGAGCTATTGTAGATAAATTAATTTACCATTTACCAAAGGATTAGTTTGTAACCCTCACTTTGTCTAAAAAGAATCCCACAACTAAGGAAGATTTGAATGGAGCCAAAGACTATCTAGTCTCAACTCACATTATGGGCGTCTCGAAGTTGTAGATGAATGTAGAAGCCTAAAATGAAGAGGACAAAAGAAAATATGTCTAGAACACCAAGGCAAAGATGGCAATTTAAGTATCGAGTCCCTTCATAGAGATCTATCATAGACAGGGAAAGGGATTTGCCAAATTCCATTGCAGATTATACATGGGCTAAGAAATAGTTCAAAACCATTAAATCAACTGTCATCAGATCATAAAATCAATTGCCATGCTCAAAGTGCATCTAGCAAAACCCATTTATCATGAACACAAGGCGAGGAATAAGAAAGGAATAATCAAAAATATGAGTAAGAAAGGAATACTCAAAAATATGAGCATACACTATTTTCTTTATCCATAGTCATTTGATTCTACATTCAACAAGTTAAGGGTGAACATCAGCTCTTCACCAGAGAATAATTTGATCAGTCGGAAACAAAAATGGATAAGATTTGGGTGTCTAGGAATTCCTCGAAAATGTTTGTTGACCCAGCTCAAAAGTGTGAAAAAATGTGTTTGTAGGGCAAAAGTCCATGGCTGACCATCAAATGTGCTCATAGTAAAAATAATTTTACAGTAGCAGGAGCAGCAGATTTAGTCAAACATGCTTTCTTTCAATAGAGTGGAACTTTCTCCTTCATCTCTACCAATGCCACATTCAAGTCTCAGATATTGCTTGCATCTTGGGCTTTTCCTGCAAATAAAAAGTGGTGAAAGAAGAAGACTATTACTTTTTTGGTTTGCATGCATTGCTACTAGAGATTGACATGACAGGCGGGTAGGGCTGTTGATCTCAGATTATGTTGTCCTCTATTAAATTGCCATTGTAAGTAATGAAAATTCAAGAGTTCAATAGTTCCCATAAGAATCTGAAAGAAGTGTTTGGAAACTATTTTTTCTAATTTTTGGCATAATTTCCTTCAACCAATCAAAAAAAGCAATTCTTGACACAAAATTAATTAAAAAATGATCTATCATTTCAACTTTAGAAATTTATTGTCTTTATTGTAAAAATTTAATAATAATGACCACCACCAAAACCATTAGTACCCTACCTTATGCAAGGTAGGGACTAATAATTTTAAAACAGAACTTATCTTTTCATTCCTATCTTTCAACGCCCATTGGTGAGGCTAGATAGACAACATCGATGCTCGCACCCAATAAACACAAGACAAGTTAAGCGAAAACTGACACCCATATGAGATCATTCTCAAAATTCCAATGACAGACTTCAATCCTCCCCGGCTCATGTCCCAATGCTCTGAACGCCGCATGTCTCGCACTCCATTGCATGGTGTCAAGATGGGGCACCGACTACGGTGCAACATATTTGCACCGAGCCAGGCAGCTTCCCCGTCTGGTCTTCCCTGACTGTACAGTACCGTCAGGCAGCCATGCAAAATTATTGTCAATCTACACGCCTGCGCTGCCCTCATTGTCATGTCCTGAGCTGACAGTACAGTCAGCAAATAAATCATACTTTCAGCATTTAATGTGTAAAAATATAATATTAGCAATTTCATTTGGGGAGAATTTAAAATGCTGAAGTTGTATTAGATTATTTTAATAGAGTTAATGTAGCTCGGATAGGCCGAGAATTTAAAATGTTGAGGCTGTATTACATTATTTTAAAAATATGATCATTATAATTATTTAAATGGCTATTCATTGAGTTTGTCTTATAATATTAAAAATATTATAATTCTTTAAAATTTTATAAAGAATTGAGTGATAAAAATTTGATATATTTTGAATGTAAACAATTGAATGTAATTTAAAAAAAAAAAAAAATTTAATATATTTTTTTATAATTTTTAAATGAAATTTTATTATAATTGAATTAAAAAATTTATTTATTAGATGTATAAATCTAACTTCTTAAGTTTTACTATTATATAGCAATAAATGTAAATGAAAAATATGAATATATTATTAAATAAATGATTTAAAAGTATTATTTTCTAAAGAAGTAACTTTTTTATTTCTTGAAATATAATTTATAGATAAAAATTAATTAGTTCATTTTCTTCTTCATTATAGAAATAAAATAGAATCAAATCTTGTAATAACATTCTAATATAGAAAACATATTAGAAAACATAGCAATTTTTAAAATATAATATAGATAATTAATAAGTCTCTTAAATTAAGTAATGCTAAGTTTAATATTAATAATTAAGTTTTTTAAACAAATTTTAAAAATAATCATTATAATTATTTTTGTTTCCATTTTTTTAATCAAATTGTTTATAAGAATTTCTCAAAAGATCTATATCTTAAAAAAAACATAATAAATCCTAAAAGATACTAGAAATAATAGTCTTAAAACATAATTATAAATATAAAATAACAAAACTAGAATAAACATAATAAAAACAACAAATAGTTCTGCAAACTAAATTTGATATTTAACTCAATTCTAATTATTTTCAAAATAGATAGCAACTTCCAAATAGTTTTCAACAAGAAATTATATAAGATTATGTAGAGAACTTGTTGCCTCCAAAACTAAAGCAACACTACAAACTTTAAAGAAAAATAAACAAAATCAAGACTACAACATTTTCATTACAACTAACTTTCTAAGACGCATTGCTAAATATAGCATAGAAACTGCACAGAGCTATCTAGTTAACTTAGAAAGCATAGAAAATGGTCTAGTTAACTTATAAACTATCAAGAAAAACTAATTCCTTACACATTACTTTTTAACAATTTGGTGGTATATTTAGATGTCATTGATATTTTTCTCATCTTTGAATTTCTTCAATGCAATTTTCTCTTTGGGAATCATTCCACGGTCAAGATTTGTTGCATAATCAAAGAAAACAATGTTCAAGAACCTTATATGATTGTATTTTGGAGTTCATGTCATTACATTCTATGAATATTCCTATGAGAGGCTTAATCAAATTATTTTAAAAAAAAAACATATCTTAAAAGATCTATATGTTTTTTTTTTTTTTTGACTCATACTTTGTTTTTTTAACTAGAGTTTTTCAAAGTTCTAGTTTAATGTGTAAAAATTATAGATAGTATTTTTAAATTTGAATATTTAGAATCACATCTAATTTTTTTTTAAAAATAAGATAGTTTTAAAATTAAAAATATTAAAAGAATTAAAAATAATAATTATTCTTTTATAAATAATTGAATATTTTTTAAAATGGTAATTATTTATAAGTATTATTTCATAATTATTTAGTTAATTAAAATAGGTAATGTAAAATTAGTATTTAAATGATGTATTATAATATCATGAATTAAATTACTATTGGATAAAAATTAAACAAAATAATTATAAAATATTAAAAAATTAATTTTGTTTTAAGATTATGTTGTACTAATATTTATTATTATTATTTTTCTTATATAAAGTGCACATCAAAATAAAAAGTACTAATTCTTGTAAGATTTTTTATTGAATTCACAATCAAAACCAATTTTTGGATGTATATGCAAAGCTTATATTCCAAGTCAAAATCCACTTTTTGTGTGGATTTATATTTTAGTTTGCTAACATTGCATTTTTCTATAGCCAAAAATTACTTAAATTACTTATAGGAGAAATGCAGCTCGTTGAAAGGTGCTACAACGTGGCAATAGTATGGTCATAGAATTAAAAAAATTATACCTACTCTATATATATAATAGTTAAGTTTTTTAAACAAATTTTAAAAATTTGATCATTATAATTATTTTTCTTTCCAATTATTTTAAATCAAATTGTTTATAAGAATTCTTTTTTAATATAATGTTTACCTATTTAAAATTTTGTTTCTTTATATAGTATAAATTTTATTCACTTAAAATTAACATTATTATTATTATTATTATTATTATTATTATTATTATTATTATTATTATTATTATTATAATATATATATATATATATATATATATATATATATATATATCTTTTATTCACTTATTAATAATAATATAATGAAAATGTTAAATTTAAGTGACTAAATTTTATATTGTAAAAAAGAAACAAAATTTTAAACATGGGTAAAAGGTATATTAAAAGAGAAATTCTTATAAACAATTTGATTAAAAAATTGAAAACAAAAATAATTATAATGACTATTTTTAAAATTTGGTTAAAAAACTTAACTATTAATATTAAACTTAGCATTACTTAAGAGACTTATTAATTATCTATATTATATTTTTAAAAATTGCTATGTTTTATAATATGTTTTCTATGTTAGAATGTTATTACAAGATTTGATTGTATTTTATTTCTACAATGAAGAAGAAAATGAACTAATTATTTTATATTTATAAATTATATTCCAAGAAATAAAAAAGGTTACTTTTTAGAAAATAATAATTTTAAATCATTTATTTAATAATATATTCATATTTTTCATTTACATTTATTGCTATATAATAGTAAAACTTAAAAAATTAGATTTATACATCTAATAAATAAGTTTTTAAATTCAATTATGGATAAACTTTCATTTAAAAATTATAAAATAAAATATTAAAATAAAAAAAATAAAAAATTTACATTCAATTGTTTACATTCAAAATATATCAAATTTTTATCACTCAATTCTTTATAAAATTTTAAAGAGTTATAATATTTTTAATATTATAAGACACTCAATGAATAGCCATTTAAATAATTATAATGATCATATTTTTAAAATAATGTAATACAACCTCAGCATTTTAAATTCTCCCCAAATGAAATTGCTAATATTATATTTTTACACATTAAATGCTGAAAGTATGATTTATTTGCTGACTGTACTATCAGCTCAGGACATGACAGTGAGGGCAGCGCAGGCGTGTAGATATACAACAATTTTGCACGGTTGCCTGACGGTAATGTACAGTCAGGGCAGACCAAACGGGGAAGCTGCCCGGCTCGGTGCAAATATGTTGCACCATAGCCAGTGCTGTCAAGATGGCAAATGACCCCCCCTCATTTATCTTCTTCTTCTCCTCCATTGACAATAGCTCAACCTGGTATACTTTAACCTTGGGCATAGCCTGGCAGTAATATACTAGAAATGGAAACAAACTTTGGTGGAACGACACTGACCTCGTGATGTTTCTCCCATCTTTGTCGGTGATGGCGTTGACATAAACTTGGCCCCTTGACGCCGCTGTGCTTTGGCGTCATCTATCCAGCCCCATTGTTTAGGATGGATGGATTTCTACTCACAACGTAACTACTATGACCATACCATGGTGGCGGCCCGCTTTGGGATGCATTTTTGTCAGTACTCTGCCCAAACTCATGTCAAATCATTTAATTGCCATCAATGTTTGAATACTAGGTAAAATTCGTTTGGAGAAAGACTTTAAATTTGAATGATAAATTTAATAGCGGGCTGCATTTTAAAATGATTTAGAATAAATATTATTTAAAATATTTTAATTATTTTTCAAGATATTTTAATAAATTTTAATATTTATATTATACTTAGTTAAGGTTATTGTAACTTATTATATTTATCTTATCTTATCTTAATTAAAGTTTTTTAAGTAAAAATTATGTGAATGTTAATGTTAATTATTTTTAATATATGTGAATAATTTAAAATTAGTGGTTTAAAAAATAATAATATTTATAACATAAATTGAAGTTTGAATTTCTATGTTGATTAAATTGTGATATAATTTTAAAATTTAATTTAATTAATTATAATTTAATAACTATCTTCAACATTTATTTTCTTAAATATTTTTTATAAAAAATTATGTGTTAATATTTTTTATAAAATGAAAAAATATATATTAGCCACATTTTTAAATAATAAAAAGTTTGATGTTAATAAATTATTAATTACAAAATATTATCTTATAATGAATTTTGTTCTATTATTGTATTTGTGTAGGTTAAATACTATTGTAATATCTTATCATCTTTTTTGGTCATTCCATACTATTTGAATGTGCAAAAAAAATGCTCTACTATTTAACATTTATAAAAGAAATATTACTTTTGACTTTATAATTAATACATTCTATTAATAGAAAAATATTTTATTATTTTATATTTAAAAAAAATCAAATATAAATGAACTTTCATTTTTAATTAGGTAAATTAAAAATCCTATTATCTAAATAATTAAATGATACTATAATACATATTATAGAAAATCAACTAAACATAATTTTTGAAACATAAATTATTAATTATACTATAACATGGCATATCATGGAGTTACAAGTTGAAAAAATGTTATTAATAAAGTTTATGTTGTATAAGTTCATGTAAAGAATAATAGGAAAAAAATGAAATTATAGAACATAAACTTTATTAAATAATTTCATAAAAAATTATCATATCTATCATAACATAAATTTTAAATAATATTTTCACTTTGATAATTTACATTACATATTATTTACCTTAAGTATAGTTTTTTTAATATCTCAAAAATTTAAAACACAATATTTGTTTTGAACACTTATAACAATCTACTCTCAATGCCTTTTCATTCTCTATTTAATGATTAATTAAGAAACGAGTTTAAACTTCACAATTATTTATTTCTAAAAATCTAATAACCAATCTTATCTCCAATTTTGAATCAAATAGATTTTAAAAATGTGCCATGATAGTTTGCATGGGTATGAATGCATGGGGTTTACCAAAATGCATCCCAAAGCGGGCACACCATGGTATGGCCATAGCGATTGCATCATGGGCGAACATCCATCCATCCCAAATGATGAGGCTAGATAGATGATGCCTTGTGCTTTATGTAGTTGGAATCTCCACATTTGAGCCGAGCACCGGCACCACGAACTCCACCATGCCTTCCATTGACTTCACACATTTCTTTATCTCGTCCTTCACCAACACCCTCTCGCAATTCTCGCAATCCCCAAGCCTCCGTATTTTTAATTTTAATAAGAGACATATTATTGAATAGACTACTGAAGAAGTTAAAATATTTATCCTTCCAACATAAAAAAAAATACTATTGAGTTACAATAGAACCCATAGACCACCAAACCTATTTTAACAAAACTTACACTTGCAAGTAGTCTCACATTTATTGCTGCAATCAATCATGCATCCCTTGACCTTCCTAGTCTTCTTGCATTTTCAGTCAAGGCACTCAACGGGGCACCTCAACATGTGGCTTGCACCATACACTTGGCCATAAGAACAAATACTTCAATAAAATAACCTTTACTTGACATTTTTTTACTAAAATTTATGGTCAAATAATAATAATGAAATAGTTTGTAGATAGATGATCAACTAATTTCTAAAGGGATGTCGATTCACAAGATGAAACTCTAAGGCTTTGGACCTGTGAGGCAAAGTTGGATGCACACAAGTGTGAAGTAGGCAAGGCATGGTACCACCTAAGGAGTATCCAATGGGGCTATGTCGTGTGTTGGGTACACATAGTTGTGGTGTAGGGTCCTATCATGGGATAGATTTGAGGTGTACCCAATGGGGTTCTGCTATGAGATGTTCCCTCTAACATGGTTGAGGTGTAGGCATAGTGTGGAGTCGAGCCGAGGTGCAATCTTGGGGTTGTGCTATGTGATGTTCCCACTAGCATGGTTGTGGTGTAGGCAAGGCATGGAGCTGATATGGGGTAAGATTTATATTCTATTTTATGATTTAGACATTTCCTTTAAACCATGCCACGGTAAATAATTGTAAAACTCATTACAATCCTACATATCAATGTGAAGTTCATAAGATGATAGGCAATAATGTAAATACTACTTTTCCTTAACAATGCCACTTAAGAAAAATTCCATATAATGCACATGAGTTGATTTTAAAAGTCAATTGAAAATTTAACTAAGAGTCTAAAACAATCATTCTTCCTTTAAATTGATTTAAGAACATACAACTCGATCTCCTATCGAATAACATACATAAATTTACATAAATTGCATCACATGCTAAGAGTACATAAAGAAAGTTGACCACTGTCGAAACTTGATAGTTAAATCATTCGCAACAAAATTTCAAAGTGCATGAAGTAACAGACTCAACTGTTGGCTGACATATCATCACATGACAATATAAATAAATAATACATCCAAGTAGAATATAACCATGCATGTCGAGCATTACATTATGAGTACATCACATGAGTATAAGATCAAGAAATAACATTAAATACATAAAAGGAATATGCCATTGGACCTTTGTCCATTTCTATGAAATTCTTGTCTCCAAAGCCCTCAGATTGAAGTCCATTTGCTATCACGAAACGAGAGTGTGGCTAGTGCGCTTTTACTACCCAAGCACAAAGTGGTTATCTCCCTTGAGGTTCTTCTTGAATGAAGAACTCCTCGACCCTACCTAAGAAACCTAGCAACTCGAGATGATTAGATCAAATGGATCTAGTACATCCATGTGACTAATCTACTATGCAACCATGTGCCTAAGTAGAACTAAACATGGATTTGGAAGAGGGAAATAAAATATAACCATGCATATCAATCATATGCATTAAATTTTTTAGCATGGCCAAGCAAATTACCAGTGTAAGTAAAAGAACCAGTAGGTAGGTATGAAAGAATATCATAAGACTTCCAATTTTCTACCTGTTGGGTGATGCGACGCGCTCCCCTGCCCACAGGTGGTTAATTATGTGGTGTTCCATGTTCACTAACAGTCATGGCTTTTGGTGCAATGGCAAATGGGCCCCACAATTGGTATCAGAGCCTGGTTTTGGCCTGGTCATGGGTTAAAATCTCCCCGGTGCCTTCCCGACCCGCGTAAGCACCTGGTATGCGCGTCGAGGGGGAGATTGTTGGGTGATGCGACGTGCTCCCCTGCCCACAGGTGGTTAATTATGTGGTGTTCCATGTTCACTAACAATCATGGCTTTTGGTGCAACGGCAAATAGGCCCCACACTACCCTCCCATTTTTCCCTACATTCAATACCCCTACAAAATAAAATTATAACTATCAATACAAGACTAGTAATTTGTCACACAAGATTCCTCTATTAAGCTAGTCAAGCACTTTAAACATTTCATTCATATCAAAGAACACTACTCTTTAGAAAGAAATACATATGTAATGCGAAAAGAACAAAGCTTTCTTGCAACATCAATATTTCCACAATCAATAAATCTCACAAGGGTTACAATCTTTAAGAAAAATTGAGTTAAGCCAAGTAAAGATTTACATCCAAGTTTTTCTAAACATCTTCTTATAGTGAATGTTATGAATGCATAGATATTCTCAAATAATAAGAAATATAAATAAATAAATAAAACATCTCCCTGAGATATTATGAAATCAATATCTAAACTCCATATTATTCACAAATATTTTAAGGGTTGTTTTTAATAGGGAAATTCTTTTAGCATACATAGCTATATGTAATATAAAGAACTCTAGTTTTTCAATGTCCATTCCTAAAAATTGGTTCATTATTCACTTTTGTTACCTCTATTATTCTGTTGAGTGACTAGGCAAAGTCATTTATGTTACAAAAAAAAGCAAAATAAATGTATTTATCGATGCCCCAGAATTTTACACTTTGACTCCCTCTATTAACATTTGTTTAAATTTTCCTATTCAAAGGAACCCAGAGAGAGAGAGAGATAAACATTTAAGAATCATTTTGTACATGACTCCTTTTCTGTTAAATGGATTCTCTCAATGAAGCACTTTATAAAACATAGCTCTAGATAGTTTAAATATTAAAAAACTAGACTAAATTTCCCATACCTAATTACAATGAAAGAATAGTTTAAACTTAAAGCAAAGAGATAACTACATAAGATCCTATCACTGCTAATCACACATACAATGAACAAAATTTTTTAACTTAAAGAAAATCACCTGAATAGTAAAACATTAAATATGCACATATATAAATATTATAGTATCATTTCTAACTATTTTAAGCTACATGTAGGTTATGAGAAAGTATGATCTAATTTCGTTATGACTATTTGGTAGAATATTTTCAAACTTAGGAATAAAATGTAGGTTACTATGTCAAATCTTATCTTAGTACCACTAACAAACATTAGAAAAACTCAGCAAACAAGCTAGAACTAACTGATTGGTTTCAATTCAAAAACTATTTCCACATTTAGGGATTCTCACTTCATATTGTAAAAAACTTGTTATTTTATGGCACTCAAAAGGAGCAATACCTTAAGTTTTTTCTCTATCGGTTTATCTATTCATAGATAATCACATAGGTATCGCTTTCTTGGCACTAAGTTTAGGAAAAAAAATCTAAACATGATTTATGTTTGTTTAAGCTATTGTAAGGTCATGAGATAACCATTTCCATCCCAACTCTTTGACATGATAAATTCGGATTACGTGATGAATCAAAATTCAATTCTTTTTTAATATTTTACTTGAAGGGAAAAATTGCATCTTTAATTTATTTATTACAAACCGATCGATTCTCTACTTATTTAACCAATATTAGATCCAATAGGACATAATGCAAGGTTTACAAAGTTAGAGAAAATGAAAAGAATTCAGTTTTACATAGCAGTACAACTCGCACACCAAAATGATTATTTTCTTGCTATTGATTGGAAAAACTAGCATCCATGTATGTTCAATGGTAGATAGACCAAAATGTTTCAAGAAAATTTCAATTTGGTAGACTGAATATGAGAGTACATACAAACTTTCTAGAGAGAGAGAGAGAGAGAGAGAGAGAGAGAGAGAGAGAGAGAGAGAGAGAGAGAGAGAGAGAGAGAGAGAGAGAGAGAGAGAGAGAGAGAGAGAGAGAGAATATCAGTGAGAATATTAGTAAGAAACATTATGTCAAAAACATGAAGATGGAGAGAATCAGACGAATGCTATGCAAAGGGGGAGTAATTCTTCAAGAATAAAAAACATGAATGATTTTGCTTATGGAAAGAAGTTTATCATATCCTAAGGGGGAGAAATGTTGAAAATTGATGCTACTGAAGATACATAGAATATGATAATGAAGCAAAGAGTTGAAAAGTTGTATTATTGTCAATGCATACATTTAATTATCTTATTTAATGTTTTGTAATGTAAAATCATATTTATGTGTTGCCATCAATGCTAAAGGGGTAGATTATTAGACCCAACTGATGATGTAACTGAGAATGTTATGAATGTATGTAAAAGAGTCATATCAATTTTTATATTATCATTGATGTCAAAGTCTTAGTTGGCTAAATATTATGTAACTCAATAAAGTGCTATTACAATTGATTGATGAAGAGGATTTGAAGAAAGTATGTTGATGACGAAGTTGATAAGTATGTTATTTAATGAGCACTTGAATGATTTGATTTGGATAGTGATAATGTAATGTTGGTTTGATTGGTTTAAAATCATGTAATATTTTAATGTAATGTTCTACACAAGATATACCAAGTGACAAGGTGAAAGAAGGAAGATAGTGTTCACAGAGAAATTGGCTAAGAAAGTTGAAAGTAACCAAGTAAGTTTAGTATGGACTAAGTTCTATATTACCCAAGTGAAATGTTATATTCATCGAGTAATAGTGAGAAGATCAAGTTTGTAAAGATGGAATTTGAGGCTGAATTTTGATGGAAATATGTTAGAGTAAATGGTTCTTTTCCGTTTCACTCTTGTATTAAGTTTACTTAGGTAAACTCATAAATTAGGAGGAATTATATATTTTGGATATTATTATTACGAGGATATTGTTGAGTCATCCCTTTGACTCCAACTACTCCTAAAATCTCACTTGTGATTAATTCCAATTTGGACACCACCCTTATAGATTGTACATGGATGGTAGGTGGTGGAGTCCATGAGGACTCTAGTTCCTTTAGGTTGAGACACTTGTCTCAACCTTGTACAAGCCTTCTACCAGCTCATGCCTATATAAATAGGTTATCTCTTTGTATTTCATATCTAAGATATATCAAATATGTCATAAAACACATTAGAAAATATTAATGGTCTTATGCCTCTGAGAATTTACATCATAAATTGGTCTAATATGAATATTATGTCAATTTTATTTCATGTTATTTAATCTAACTCTTTCAATAGATTTTGGATTTATATTTGTTTTCACAAATTCTAACATGGTATCAAAGCAATTATTGAAAGATTAGATTGTTTTTAGCAGTCTTGGAAAATATTGTATGCTCTTCACTTGCATTCTATATAAACTAGAGAATCAGAAAGGATTTATGAAGGCCTATTGAAAAATATTAAATAATAATTTATTAAAAAATCAAGAAAAACTATGGTGAATCTTATTTGCACTAGAAGTATTTGACCTCCAATCTTCGACATTATTTTGAACAACCCATTTGACAACATCCCTTAGAGTCGACACCGTTGCAAAAATTTCACGCCCGTTCAATAGTCATTCCTCACAACACAAAATCATTGGAAGATGCAAGGCAAGTTCACAAATGTCTTATCTGCCCTTACCAAACTAGAATGTCATTTGGAAGGTATGCAAAAATTGATTTGACAAAATTTTTTGAATCTCTCAAACAGATGTAAGGGGCAATTATAAATCCAGGTCCATCAAACATTTGCCAAGATATTCCTCTATCATGTCAATATGGGAGCTTGTGAACTGCACTTGCTAACACTCACAAAGCAAGGACTTTAGCTCAACTAAAGCTCTTGTTTTGCAAGGCGAGGATCTCAACTCCAAGTTTCTAAATTTTTGAAGTAGGTAGACAAGTTTCAAAATATTCCTTCCATATGTCTCCATCCACTTGGATTTCCATCTCTTTCGTTCTTAGCCTAACATTTTAGATTTGGGCAAGGAACTATCTCTACATTATTTGAAGGATCAAGTTTTTCTTTGGCTTCATCTATGTAATCTTATAGGTTTTATGGTTAATGAATTGGACGTATATATTCAATAGAAGGGTGGCAAGGAGGAGCCTTAGAGTCTTCAATCATGGTCCCATCTTCAAATGGCTTTTCAGGCTTGGGAGGCAAAATCACTCATTTTTGCTTATATCCAACCCAAATCAACGGAGCCCCTCTTTTTACAAAATCTAATGGTGTAAAAATTGCCTAAGCTTGATTTGATGGCAAACAAGGAACATATGAAAAAGAAACTTGTATCAATTTGGCTATTGAAGCATGCACGAAGCATGAGTAAAGGTTAATTACCTTTATCTACACTTAAGATTTCACTATTGTGGATCACTATTAATTCACTATTGAAGCTTGATTTTTGTCACTTCATGTGGATGGCATTCAAAGTGAATCATATTGGTGACATTTAATAAAAAAATATTTTTATTAGATGCCATATTATCCCTTTAGGGTTATGTAAACTTTCTTTGCAAGTTTCTAAAGAGGTGACTTTCTTTACAAGGATCTGTAAGTGGATGATTTCCTTTATAAGGAGATCACTCCTTGTATTCTGTAACACTTGAATATTTGAACATTAAACACTTCTTTTTCATTTTTTCCTCTTTTGAATACAATTTTCATCTTGAGAACCACTTTTCTCTTCTTTGCTTCATTCTTCCATGTAACAAGTTATTTGCTTGCAGGTGATCATTGTGGCTCCTATGAAATTGGGTTTTGTATCTATCTTGCACACCAACTCTTGCATGGTATTAGAACCTTCTTGCAACTTCTTGTTCATGTTTGAATTTTTCTTTGAAGCTTTTAGATTGAAGGGCTTTAGATAGCCTTTTTCTAGGTTATGAAGGGATCTATTTTTTGGTGCATTTTGAGTCCAAACAGACCTCATCGTTGGATTCAAAAGGCCCAAAAACCTCCATTTCCATAAAAAATTTATCCATTTTGGACAAAGTTCTTGTTGGAGGCATTTTCTTTTCCATAGTTTTACATGTGTTTTATGGATCTCGATGAGGGGGGGCTCAAATTTTTGGACCACTTTGAACCCAAACAGACCTCACTATTTGATTCAAATCACCCAAAAACCCCCATTTTCATATAAAAAATGTCTTGTTTGGACATCTTTGGTTTTTGGATGCCCATGCACACCATACGAGGCAAGGGCAATTAATTTTTTTTAAAAAATGGACCAATCATAGGCCACCATGTGGCAGCCCGTGACTGGTCATTGGAGCATGCCAACGACCATCCCACCACTGCTCACGACCCACCACCACTCGACCATGACCCCACCGGTTGGCCGCCGCTTGGCCCCACTACCACCAATTGCCATCTGATAATGACATCATAGCCACTCCATAGCCCTACCATAGTCAGCAACACCATTTCCTATAGCTAGCAGTGCTCTAATGTTGAGTGGCGCCTCCACCTACCAATGCCTGGCTACGTGGCCCCTTTAGCACCTATCACGTTGCACTAATGCCACATCAACACCCACCACCTTGGTGGTGCTACATCAACAATGGTCCCCACACTACCACATGGATTCCATGTGGCATAACAATCTTTATTTTTTGTGATGGCCCCCAAGCCATCAAATTTAATGTAGTGACCTACTGATGTCAACATTGCATCATCCCCCTACATGCCCTTCTATACCATGGATGCCACGTGGCATAATAATCTTTTTTTTTTGTGACAACCCCCAAGCCATCAAATTTAATGTAGTGACCTACTAACCTTAGCACTTCATCATCCCCTTGGATGCCCTTCTGGCCCTTTTGTAGCAAATGTTGGTTTTTTGCTTGTATCTTAAGCATACTGAGTTCATTTTTGGCAAACAAGATATTGCCAAAAAGCTAGTTTTGATGTCATTATGTTGGTGTAGGCTTTTTGGGGTTTTAATGTAGATTGGTTGCCTATTTGGGTAGTCAAAGCTGGGTGTTCTATTTTTTGCTCCAGAGGGCATATCTTGAGCATCCCAACTCTATTTTTCAAAATGTTAAATTTATGGAAAGCTCGTTTAATTCTCTTTCCAAAAATGGTGATTTTTCTTCCAGATTCTTCTCCAAGATATTTCTATTTTGGTTTTTGATTTATTGCACTATGGTGGATATCTTGGTTGTTTCAAGTTGGGGGATCATTTTTTCGTGGCTAGGGATTTCTTCTTTTGGGTTGTACTATCTGTTGTAATAGATCTTTGCCCTTACTGATCATTGTTGATATCATTTGTAATCACTTTTATGCAAACACACTGAGATACAGTGTCACTCTAGTGTATTCTTGGGCTCTCTCTTCTTGTGCCATATTGTTCATGCACTGATGATAAAGTGTCATGGGGGGTAGTTGTTTTCTTTTTAGTGCCATCTACTTATGTTAAGTGAGTGTTGCTTCCACAACATTATCCTCATGTTTTGTGTCTAGAGCATGCACCTCTTGACACTTTTATGTATGTTATGTGCATCTTGATTGGTCTTGTTTCCTTGATCTGTAGTCCTATTGGCCAACTTTCTTAGCTTCTTGTCACCTCACCCTTGTCAAATTTTGGGGGAGGGAATTTCACTATTGGTTTCTAATTCTTCCTCAGTTTAATGGAGTGAACCATGTATTTAGTATTTGTTCCTATGTACTAAGTGGTTGCAGTGGTTGGGTACCTATGCATTCTGGTGAGATGGAATACTTACCATATGGACACTCTTCTTTTCGTACCTATTTTGGATGCAACTTTCCATGTCCTATTGATCAGCTCTTCAAGCTTTGGTGTTTTATGCCATTTGTATCTTCGAGTTTAGTTTCTTTCCTTTGTGTGCCTCCTGATTTGAGTAGTGTCATCAGAAAGCACTAATATAGATCACAATTTTCTCTACCTGGTCAGGTTTTATTTCTATGGAGGATCTTCACATCAGCGGTTTCCTTTTTATAGTGTTTGCGACTTCTTCATGCTTCAATGATGATTCTTCATGATTGCTCTATGTTCCTATTTTCTAAAGCAATCGTCTAGTTGGAGGCTTCTATAGTCCTTCACTAGGTTTTCAACTATCTCTTTTTGGAGTAGAGTTTTTCCCATTGGGTTTTCTCTATTTCTATGCTTTATAGAGATTTGGTTGTGACTGGGTACCTAATTAGGCCTTGTTGTCAGGACCCAAGTTTGTATTGTAGTTACCTTTCTTTTTCTACGTTGTTTGTAGTTGTATTGTCACTCATCTTTGGTGGGGAGGGGCGGGAGGGTTTAGAGGAAAGGTTAATTGCCTTTATCTACACTTAAGATTTCACTATTGTAGATCATTATTTAGTCACCATTGAAACTTGACTTTTGTCACTTCATGTGGATGACATTCAAAGTGAATCATGTGGGTGACATTTAATAAAAGTTTCCTTTTATTAAATCACATTATCCCTTTAAGGCTAGGTTAACTTGCTTTGCAAGTTTCTAAAGAGGTGACTTGCTTTGCAAGTCTCCCAAAGTGGGTGATTTCCTTTATAAGGAGATCGCTCCTTGTGTTTTGTAACACTTGAATATTTGAACATTGAACACTTTTTTTTCATTTGTTCCTATCTTGAATATAGTTTTCATCATGAAAGTCACTCTTCTCTTCTTTGCTTCATTCATCCATGTAACATGTTATTTTCTTACAGGTGATCGTTATGGCTCCTATGAAGTCGGGTTTTGCATTTATCTTGCACGTTAACACCTACATCAATCTCTTTTGCATATATATTGTTGTTCTTGATCTAGTGATTGCAACACTTTGAGGATTTAGATTTTGAAGACAATGTGTAATTAGATTTTTTTTTGGTAAGTGAGGCCCACCATCCTATAGGGTCCACCTTGTTGTGGGGCCCACCTACCTATGGTGTCCTACATCAAGCGGGGTCCACACCAAGCCAGGTCACACCAAGCTAGGTCCACCTCTAGTGGGGCCCACTTCTAGTGGGCTCCACAACAAGCGAGGTCCTCATCTAGCAGGGCCCACCTCTAACAAGCCCCTATTAAGTGGGGCCCACCTCAAGAAATGCCCATATTCTTGTGGGCCCACCTCTAGTGGAGTTCTCTTGCAGTTCTTGATGATAGTCCTTGTACAATCTTGGATTTTGCAACTTCTGAGGCATTGTTCGAGCTCATAAGGACACTTTTTTAGGTGCTATTTTTTTGTGAATGACTTTTTTCTACTTCTCAGCTCTGGTATCAATTCTGAGATATTATGGGTAGACATAGTACTTTAAGAATTTGGTAAAAATTGGCCTAAATTGGCACTTGTACTCTGCTAGATCCTTGACTAATCTAGTGTCCTAATTGTATGAGTATCTAATTGCTTCATATTTGGAGTTGTAATTATCAGAATTAGAAGTCCACTTTGGTCCATTTTGGCAAGTGGCAATTGTACATGCATTAAATTATAAAGTGCCAATCATTCCATCTTGGGGGGGTGATTTTTGATCTAGTAAATTTGAGAGGGTGATCTTGTGTTTTTTAAGTTCCATTAGTTCTTTCTTGTAGTACAAATGGGAAAATAAAAAATTGAACTCCTAACTCCATATAATTATGAACCATGGGAAAAATTAGTATGGAATTATCTAAGGGAAAATGGTTGCACAAGATATGTAAATGAAACTATTACCCCACCTATTGATGATATCAAGCATGGAGATGAATCTTGAGAAAGCTCTTTGCTACATTTGTTTATTAGTCTCATTTGATTTACAATTTCTTTTGGAATCATTGAAGACACCTAAAGAGGCTTGGGATGATCTTGAAACTTTGTTTGGTAAAATTGACAAGATTAAGGGTTATCAAATCGATAATGATTTGATGAATCTTGATCCAAAAAGGTTCAACAAAATCCAAGACTATGTCTCCAAGATTAAACAATTAAGAACACATCTAAGGGAGTGCAAGATAATTAAGGATGATATATAGTTTATTCTTAATGTGTTATCCAAGCTGGTATGGAGTATTATATATTTGTTTCTACCTTTCATACCAATCAGGTTTCTATAGGAGCTGCATATGTTGGTCCTACTTTTGATTAATTTTCAAATCTTCTAATCCAATAGGAAGTAAAGTTAATTCAAATGGGTATCATCAAGACATCCAACTCACAAGCATTAATTGCTAGTGAGCCTAAGGTGCAGAAAGAAGAAAGGAATCTTCAACAAAAACAAAAGAATAAATAGAACAAGTCACAAAGAAAATTTGAATCTTCTTCCTCAAATAACGAATCATCTAAAAAGGAAAATCCTAATTGTGCATATTTCTAGAAGAATGGCCATGAAGAACATCATTTCTACAAGAAGGACATTAATGAACTTAATAATATTTTTCAGAAAAATCAAATAAATCTACCTTCAAGAATGACTACTTCATCCTCTTCTTCTCATTCCAATGTTGCTATATAGGAAAACATAACAGGGTCAAAGGTCAAGGATTAATTGCTACTTCAAGTCATGATTCAGGGAGATTGCTTCTAGATTCTGGAACTTCTCATCATATGGCATCTTCGAAGTCTTTGTATTCTTCATTTGAGCCTTGTAATGCACCACCTATTTAGATGGGAAATCATACTTACATGAATGTTATTGGGAATTAAATAATTGATATGGGGGAGGGAACCTTGAAAGATGTGTTGTGTCTACCCCACCTAACTCACAATCTCCTTTCCATATATCAACTCACTAATGGGACAACAAGAAGGAATGTGGAATTCACTCATGAATCAGTTCTTATCATAGAATTGGAGAGTAGAGAGATCATTTCTCATGAGTGGTTGATCATTTATCTTGAATATACTACTTTGCGAACTTTTCTTCTAGTGATGATAGTGATTCTTCAACATATTTTGATCACACTTCTAGTGTTGATTCAAATATGGAGGAGAAATTTGGCTACTTGAACTTGGGTATTCTCACATGTGGTCAAGTTTTTGAGCCATCCATTCCCTCTCCTTTGATTGATATTGCATCTATTTCCATTTCTGATGATGCTTGCATTCATACAACCATGGGTTTACATGAATCATTACAAAAATTGGAGCAGATCACTTTATCTTCACATGAATTAGTACAACAATTGGAAAATATCATTTTATCTTCAAAGAAGACTCATGATTATTTACAATGTGTTCTAAATTCATCATCAGTTGATCCTGACTTGTATTTTTCAAAATAGTGGCTAAGTACACATTATCACACATGGATCAGTTACCATTGTCTCCTTTTTTGTCACCATATTCTATTGGGCTTTATCCTAATTGGTTTGTAACATCTTCTTTCACCCTTGGCATGTGGAAACTTGAGCACATTCCATAAATTCCATTCTTTGTGAGGTTTCTTCCTTCAGACTAGGGAGGCTTTATTGATGCACTATTGGTCTTCCAGATGGGGAGTACTATCTCTCAAGAGCACTATTGCTCTTCCTAAGACCTATTCTTTGGTCTTACTAGGATATTCCACTCTACCCTACTTAGAGATCACTCCTAGGATCCCATTTCCCCTTATAGAACTCACCACCAACTTCAAAAACTCAACTATGCTCCTTAATCCAACTATGCACTCATGGGCTCAACTTAGCCACTATGCTCCCAAATGATCATGGGACTAGAAATAGGTGTCCTTGATATTCATTGGTTTGTATCAATCGATTTTGATCCACTTGTATGGATTCTTCTGTGGATTTTCCATAGAGTTCTTACTTTTCATATTTTAGGCCTTGTAGCCCTATTAGCCCCAATTAGGCCTCCTAAAATCAATGTTCTTGTCTAATAAATCTCAACTTCTCCAAGAAAACCCCCAACTTGGTTAGGGATTATTTCTAAGGACTTCCTAGGTTTCAGTATTTTCTAGGTTTTAGATCTCCAAGGTGTTCATACATAGGACTATCACCAAACCCATATCTTCTTGGGTTTTTAGGGCATGTGAAATAGTATGGGTTCTTAGCTTCCATTAGGTGCTCTTTTCAACTTCACCACTCCTCTCCTTGTAGTCAATTATCAAGGACACATGCCCATACATACTTGGACCATTCATTGGCACAAACCAATCAATATTGTAAGCTTTCTTGATACGGTTCTATGCAAACTCCTAGCCAGAAAGCCTCTGCACTCCCCTAGGACTTGATGGAAAAAATAACTCCCCTAAAAATAAGAACCTCAAAACTCAAATTTACACTATTTATAGTGTCCCTTACTTGATTCCAAGTGGTCATTTAATTTCAACCATACTGATTCAAGAAGGGCTCATATTTACATAACGGGCACTGTTCAAGACAATGAACAAGAGGAAATTAATGATTTTGAAAAATGACAAAGAACAATTCAAACTCTTCAAATTAACTACACAAAATTTAACTACATAACAAGATTCAACACCTCAATGACTGACATTAATCAATTCAATCCATTCAGAGTCTAAATGAAGGAAAAAGTCTCTTTGTCATACAAAATTATCTTTTCCAATGCAAAACCATACAATCTGACAACTAACTCCCATATTAGAGTTTTTCTAACCTTAAATATGTCAATCCATCATGTTTAGATCCTAAGGTTGGGGTTAGGACTCCTTTATAGATATTTCATATATTTTAGGAAAAGTTGTCATGAGCAACTTTACATCTTTTTGCAATTTCACATTTCTACTATCCTCTCGTGCACAATTCAACCCAAATCACATCATATGGTCATAAAAACACATAAAAAAATCAAATGTATAATGTCCACTCCGTTTTGGATACTTGGTCAACCTTTGACCCATGTTGACTTTTTAGGACTTATCATTAGACTTACTAAAAACATACCACAAGAATGACTCTAAGAAAACCTATCTACCAACACACATCACACCTTACTTGGGGCTTTATCAAAAATCCTTATTACCTTGGTGGTTGGATAGAACCACCTAGAATTCAAAATGAACTATAATCTAAACAAGACCATAGGGTGTTCCTGCACCATTCTCCCCCTGCAAAAAAGAGGTTAAGGAACATGTGGTGTTAAGAACTCCTAACTGATGACATCTTTCTTGAGGTCACTTTATGCTATCTAGGTAGCCTTTGACTCTAGCTAGTGTCTCAATTTCAATAGGCGCTCCATGTATGTCTTGTGCCTAGCCTTCTTCTTTACTCTTGAATCTAGAATATTTTCATCCTATGGTTTGTTCTAATCAGATAACTTGAGTTCTTCCACATCCTTAATCACCTTAGTACTATATTTTTCCTCATCCATCTTTGGTCCTTTTTATTTCATCAAGTCCTTCATATTGAAGATAGGAGAAATGGTCATCTCTTTGGGTAGTTCCACCTTGTAGGAATTTGGACCATATTTAGCCAACACCTTGCATGGTCCAATCCTATGCATTTGTAGCTTGCTTGGCATGCCCCTTTGTAGTCTAGCCTTGTTCAATAATACCATCACCAAGTCCCCTACCTCAAATTGTAGGTCTCTTCTTCCCATCATCTCTCTTAGCTTTCAACTTTTGATTGGTCTCCATTAGGGTCTTCTTTACTTGCTCATGTACCTCTCTTATTGATTGAGAAAAATCATCAACATGAACACTAATCCCTTTATATCCCTTCAAGTCTCTAAGCTTAAGAAATTCTCTTAGATTTAATCCATACACCACTTCAAATGGACTCTTGCTAGTAGTCTTATGTGTACTATCATTATAGGAAAATTTTGCTTGAGGAATGACTTTTTCCCATCCTTGTCCATACTCCTTAGTCAAACATCTCAACATGTTACCAAGTACTCTATTAATTATCTATGTCTATCCATCATTCGGGGATGATATGCAAAGATGAGACAAGTTGGTTCCTAGCCTCCTCCAAAGGGTCTTCCAGAAGTGTCCCATAAACTTCACATCTCTATCTATAACTATTCTTATGGAAACCCATGTATCCTTACTATCTCCATGAAGAAGAGATAAGCAATATGACTTGCATCATGTGTGGTTTTAAAAGGGATAAAATGCCTCATCTTACTGAACCTGTTTACTACTACAAATACACTATTCAAACCAGTTGGTGTCCTTGGAAATCCTATTACGAAATCCATGCTTATGCACTCCCAAGGTCTATTTGGGATGGGCAATGGTTGGTAGAGACTTTCATTTAATGATGTTCCCTTTGCCTTCTGACACACTCCACACTGCTCCACATATTTCCTTACATCCTTTTGCATCTTAGGCCAATAGTAGAATCTCTCTGCTAAGTCTAGAGTCTTGTTCAACTCAAAGTGCCCGCTCAAACTCCCATTGTCTTTCTCTTGTTTCTCTTGAATGATATTCTCCCTCATGAAACCTCTTGGAACACACAATTTTTTTCCCCTTAAATAGTAAACCATTTTGCAATATGTAGTTAGCATATTCACTATGAAAATAATTATCAAATTTAGTGCATGCCTTGTGGATCTCTGAGAAGTCGACATCTCCTTTATAGAGGTCTTTGAATTCCTTAACTCCAATGCTTTGAAACTATATCTCTTGGACAATGAGAAACATCCTACTAAGTGCATCTGCAACCTTGTTATTGAATCACTTCTTGTGCTTAATTGTGAAGGTTTAGGAGTCTAGAAATTCCATCCACTTGATATATCTTAAACTTGACTTGGGTGTTGATGTTATTGAGTGCTTGGTTATCAGTGAAAACTGCAAACTTCTTGGAAAATAAGTAGTGCATCCACTTCTTAAGGGCTTGTAATAAATCATATAGTTATAAGTCATAGGATGAATACCAAGAATTGGCTTCATTATACCTTTCACTAAAGAATATCATAGGCCTGCCTTCTTGGCTTAGGACTACACCCACTGCAATGTTACTTGCATCACATTCCACTATGAATGTCTTATCAAAACTTGGCAACACCAATATACGGTGGGTAGGTACTTCCTTTTTCAATTTCTCAAAGCTTTAATTGGCTTCCTTGGTCCACACAAACTTTTTTTTGAGTCCTCCTTTTATGGTGTCAAGGACTGGTGCACAGATCTAACTAAATCTCCTTATAAACTTCCTATAAAAGTGAGCCAACCTATGAAAAATTCTGACTTCATTCCCTATCTTAGGGTTAGGCCAACTTAAAATGGCTTTAACCTTGTTCTTGTCCATCTTCAATTCACCTTGTGATACTACAAATCCTAGGTAGACTAGTTCTTGTTTCATAAACTTGCTCTTTTCAAGGTTTATGGTGAGCTTCTCCTCTTGGAGTTTCTTCAATAAAATTTCTAGGTGCTTCATGTGTTCTTCCTTTGTCCTACTAAAAATGAGAATATCATCTAGGTAGACTACCACAAACACTCCTATATAGTCCTTTATAAATTCATTCATCACCCTCATAAAAGTACTAGGTGCATTTGTGAGCCCTAATGGCATTACTAACCATTCATATAACCCATATGTGGTCTTAAAGGTTGACTTCCACTCATCACCCTCTTTCATCTTAATTTGATAGTATCTGCTTTTTAAATCAATCTTGGAGAAGTATTTAGCACCTCCTAAGAGATCCATTAAATCTTCTATTCTAGGAACAAGATACCTATATATAATAGTTATCCTATTTATTTCCCTAGAATCAATACACATCCTCCACTTACCTCCCTTATTAGGTTCCAATACCAATGGAACACCACATGAGCTAATACTCTTCTCTATTAGGCCTTGATCCAAAAGCTCTTGAACTTGCCTTACTATCTCATTGTTCTATTCTAGTGTCATCTTGTATGCAACCTTGTAAGGAAATGACGCCCTTATCACAAAGTATATTTTATGACTAATTTCTCTCTTTGGTGGCAATGTAGCTGGTGTACCCTCACAAACAATGTCCTTGAACTAGTCTAACAATTTCTTCACTTCTTCTGGCATAGATGACTATTTAGGTGACTCTTACTCCCTTGGTTTCACCAATATGGCATAACCAAGTCCTTCTTCTTCCTTCACATCTTTTAGGAATTCTTTCCTGCTCATTAAAAGTGTATTGGAGTCTATCTTCTCCATTGTGTCTTCTTCAATCAATGATTTTATTTTATAAGTGATCTCATTCTTCTTGAATCATTACTTATTCTCCTTGCAATGGTGTACTGCCTCCCTATCATATTGTCATGGTTTGCCAAGCAACAGATGGCATGCATCCATTGGTAACATGTCACAAACTATTATGTCTTGATACTTTCCTATGGTGAACTCAACCCATAATTTCTCATTAACCAATATGCTTTTCCCCTTGTTCAACCAAGTGACTTTATAGGGACACACATGAGGTATCATGGTAAGGTTCAACTTCTATACTTCCTCCTCTAAAATGACATTATTAGTAGATCCTAAATTAGTTATGACCCTGCACACTTTGCCTAATATCTTGCACTTGAACCTAAAAAGATCCCTCCTCTATTTATGTTCATCCTTGGTAGGTTCTTTGATATTTATCCTTCTAAGCATCATATTTTCACCTTTCTTTGAATCCAAACTCACTTCTGAGTGTTTAGAATAGTGCTCCTCTTGCACATATGCTATATTTTACTCCCCTTGTGAAGATGATGGCTTATCAAGACACCTATAAGTAGGGTGACCCAATTTCCCACAACTGTAACACTTTATGGAAGCAAAATGAGAGATTCTTCCAAATCCACCTGATCTTCCTCTTCCACCACTAGGAAAACTTCTTTATATGCCATAACCACCTCTATTATTGGATTCATGTGCTTGTTCACCAAATTTGGAGTCTCCTTGGCCTCAGTTCTCATTTCTTCTTCAAGTAGAACCTCCCCTATGTCCACCTCTAAAATATTTACCTCTTCCTCTACCCCTAGTACTTCAGTCTTGTTTCTTTTTCAAATTTTCTTCCACTTTAATAGCCATATGATAATATCTATGGAGGGTAGTAAGAGTAAAGAGACTCAACTCTTCTTGTATATTCCATCTAGGCCATTTAGATACCTAGAAAACTTGATTCTTTCAATTTCTTGCACTCTATACCTAAGGCTTATTTTTTGAAACTCCTCAATTTAGACAACCACATCTAGGTCTCTATGTCTGAGATTTTATCTCTTCTTGTGTAGTTGGATGTCATAATCCTCTGGCAGATGGTTTTCCTTTACTTTAGCCACAACAGTCTTCCAATTAACTATTGGCTTCTTGCCTTCCTTCTCTCTTTCTTCTTGCAAGAACTTCCACCAAGTTAATGCTTGTCCTCTTAACCTTGATATGGATATCTTCACATATTGGGCCTCTGTGATCCCATCACACTCAAATTGGTTTTCCATACCCTTTATTATTTTAATTATTTCATAAATAAATTATTTTAAATTATTATTTTAATAAATAAATATTATTTAAATAATAATTATTTTAATAATCAAAATCATTAAATAATAACATAATGAATAAATTTAAACTTAATCCAATAATATTTAGTTAAACTTCATTTAATTAAATTTAACTAATGATTATTAACAAAACTATATTAACATATTATTAATTATTAATTATTAATAATTAACAAAACTATTAATAAAACTTATTAATAATTAATTAAAAAAAACTATACTAAAATTTATTTATTTAATTAAAGTAATAATTTAATAAAAATCTTTTAATAAAATTATTAATAAAAATTACAAAATCAATTTTAAAAAGAAAACACATTTATTTTTGGCATTTTAGGCCCGTTGACCGGTCATCAAAGGATTGCTCTCGTGCAGCTACAGATTGTCTACTATCGCACACATCAGTATTAATAACTACAGCTGCGACCAACAACCAGTCTGCTTTTGCAGGCTATGCTAAGTCGTGGAGTTGGGCGGGGGGGGGGGGGGGATGAAGGTAGGAGGTGGGAGCTTGGTGGCCCCACTTTCCCACTATATATTTTTAAATTTTAAAAAAATAAAAAATTTCATATACATTTTCAAAATTGCCCCTCCCCGAAAAATAATTTTTAATTTTTTTTTTTTATAAACATTTGCAAATTTTGTATGATAGGAAAAATATGATTAGCCATTCGAATTTTCAATCTAAAATTTCCATTTCTTTCAAAAACCCTTCCCGGTTTAATTTTCAATTTTTAAATCTACTGAAAGAGGTTTCTACTGATATTTTTTATCCTCATGTATACAAAAGAAATCCACATGCATACTGGGTGTATGCACTGAGTTGTGGTGCCAAAAAGATGACAAGGTTTTTTTTTTTTTTTTTTTTCTAATTTTCAATATTGCGTACGCGCTATTCTGATATGAAAAAAGTTATATGATGGGCCACAGACCCGCGGCCCATCATTTTCATTTTGCTTTTTGGCTCTCCAACAATGCGTACGCGGGTTTGATAGCAAAAATTCACCACCATTTGCCAAAATGCCTCCTCACCGACGAAATCCAAGACAACGAGCACACCGATGACGACGAGGTAAGTGATATAAACTTAACTTTGCATTGTTTAATATGTTTTCCATATTGTTTTATTGGTTTTTGATATTCTTTTGTAGGGCTTTTACAAATTTCATTTAGATCTGTTTATTTAGTTGGATTTCAATTGATTTTTTATCAGGAAATGTCCATAATCAACTGAAAAATCCACAAAACCCTCAAGAACCTCAAAATCAAAACCCTCCTCAAGAAGAACAACAAATTCCACAACCTGAACCAATTGCAAGACCTTCGCCAGGCACACAAGAAAATATAAGAAATGAAATACAGAGAGGCAAAACTAAATTAGAAAGACTCATTGCTCGGTTGAAAGAATCCGGACAAACCAATCCAATGAGGGCTCAATTGGCATCATCCCTCGAATCCATTAACACTCAGATAGCCTCAGTTAGTGGTCAGTTAGATATTTGGCGGGCTAAGAGGGATGAACAAAAAATATTTAATGCAAATAAATTGTCATATGAAGATGTTAAAAAAAAAGAAATATCAAAAGGTAGTATATGTGCATTATTTAGAAATCTCGGTGAGCCAAATATTGTTAGAGAGGGTACTAAACAGTTCCCCATCCATTGGTGTATACACGATGCTATTAGAAATATTTTTTTGGATAGATGGTGGATGGTTTTTGATGCCCCTCCTTGCAACAATCACGAGGTCCCCATGTATTTTTTGAAGAAATTATATTGTGAGTTTGTCCTTTGGGAGATCCCCAATTATTTTGATATGTTAGACTCCTAGGGTAGAGGTGGGGGGTCATCATTTGAGAGGCCAGGAGCACGTCGTGACCCTAATGTAGCTAGGGCACCTGTGGTCCATCCACAACACGAGCATGTGATTATTCCTTCAGTTGTGAAGGAACATGTAGAGGCCAGCACTCTAGGAACCATTAATGCTTTGACGCAGACCCTCATCCATTCCACGAGCCTATTAGTTGAGGGGGAGCCTTCTATGCATTGTGGTCACATGTGTACTTCATGCGGATCCCTATGCACATTTGGCACTCATGCCAGAGATGTTGCGGATGATGGGCTTGTCACCGATGAGTTCCTGAACGAGACATTTGGCATTGACACACAGGTAAATTACTAATTTGATCACATTTCATATGTATAGTGAATGATTAATTAATTAGCATTTATTGACATTGTTCAAAATTTAGGGTCAAAGTGTTGCTGGGCCTAGCAGCGATCCTCCAGGCCCATTTTTTGTCCCTTCGACGAGTCCTAAGATATGTATCAATTTAATCATTTTAATTAATACATATATTTATTACGTAATCATATTAAGGATTGACGAAAAAAATTATGCATGTGCATCAGTTCTCCACAAGACCCTCAACCTTTACCACAGACACAGAGCAGAGACATCATACGAGCTTCACACAAGTATAGTTGTTTCAGTTTAATTTAATTCATTTGATTATATTTATTCCATGTTTCATGTTAGATATAATGTGTATTGTATGACATGCAGCTCATGATGTCGGACACACCTCCTCATCTGCGGCAGTCTGTTGATAGTGGAGTGGCCGTAGCTGTGGCTAGCTCACAGCCATTGACGGAGCTATGAAAGAATTTTCTTCATTTTAGTTGTTGTTTATAATAGTTAATCTCAAAATTTCTAATGTTATTTATAAGTGATTATATTTATTGAATTGTTGTAGGGTCTTGTCACGCCTGATCATCCACGAGCATTTGAGGTGGACTTACAGAGTGACTATTTGTTGGTGGTAACAAAATAATTGATTTTGTGTGTACATATATTTGATTTCAACATATAATAAATATTGATTCATATCTACTTTCTTTGTATCAGTTGGACCTGGAGAAGAGCCTCAACAAGAGGTCAAGTGAGCGTGTCAGGAGGGCCCCATCATCTCCACTGTTTCCCTCCACATGACGGCAGAGGATGTCAAGAGACTTGTTTCCTTCCCCTCATGGGAAGGAAAAGATGTAGTTGAGATACATACATACATACATACATACATACATACATACATACATACATACATACACATACACATACACATACACATACACATACACATACACATACACATACACATACACATACACATACACATACACATACACATACACATACACATACACATACACATACACATACACATACACATACATATACATATATATATATATATATATATATATATATATATATATATATATATATATATAGACTTGTTTCCTTCCCCATGTATATATATAGGCATCAGAGAGACATATTTGACATACATTTGATGTACATATGACATTCTATATTTGATGTATGACATTATTGGTTAATATATGATATGTTTGTTCATATACGACATTATTGGTTATCATAATATATTATGTGTTTGTTAATGTATATTACATTATTGGTTATCATTTTATATTATATGTTTGTTCATGTATGATGTTAAATTAGATATGTTTTTGTATGACATTAAATTAGATATGTGCATGTATGAAATTAAATTCAATTGCTAGAGAGTTTCCATTATGTCTACGAACTAGTAGATGTTATTTTTTGCTTTATTAGTATTTCTCAAAAACTCCAAAGAAGTTGTTTCTGGTGAATAGTTGTAAACAATTGTGATCATCGACTTCATGTACTCATGGCTTTGGCTATGAACACTTGTAACTTTGGCTATAAGCATCCATGGCTTTGGCTATGTGCACTAGTGGCTTTGGCTATGAGCATTTATGGCTTTGGTTGTAGGCACACTATAGCCTTGGTTGTAGGTTGTCTTTCTTGCTGCATGTCAAAGTTACCTTCAAGAATATCATTAGTCTAAGATCATTACAATTAAAATACTATGACATAATACCTTGGAAATAATAGTCTTTAACCCATTACTTTATTTGTTAAAACATCATGTAGTATCTATTATAGTGCTTCTACTCAAATATGTTTTCAAAAATACTTAGTATGGCAAAGAAATGTCTATGGAAAGCTTGTCAAATAGGATATTGAAGAACTAAATGTGGACAGTCATTAGTACCCATCAATAAGAACACAGACATCTTTCTCAAGCAAGTCATATGACATTAGCTTAATTTATAAATTTCCTTTGCAAATAACTAGAAGATGCTATGAATCTTAATACAGAGTTAATCACGAACTCATTATTCCATCCAAGAAGCATATATCACCCTAAGCAAATTAACCGACAGGATAAAAATTAATTCAATTTCAACAAAATTTTGAGTATAACAAGCATCTTAGGGATTCTTACAAGAATTAACACAATGTTCACAAGAGCATTCCAAGTTCTCGTAATGCTATTTCACATATTGTAATCATATTCAATTTTGAATGGCCATTTGTGTTACAAGCATAAAATTTCTTTAAGGTCTTTTAATTCTAGACATGAATTTTATTCTGAAGCTTTTCTATGACAACCCACTCAATGCATATATTGTTGTTCCACATTATGCTGATTTGACTTTCATTGGTTGATTTGGGTCTAGACATGACGTTATTCACTACCGTTTTTATATATATTTTTTTGTAGTGAGGTTCTAGCCTAAATGAATGTATTAATGATCGAAGTTGTGAACCTTGGTCGAGATCCTTACAAATATATTTTCAAATTGGACCTCAAATGGTTTTCTCAGTCACCCCCTGTACACAGATACTGAAATTGTAGTTAATTACAAAATTAATACTAAATTAACACAAGTTTAATTGAGAAGTATTATGTACCTCAATAGGCTAGATTATTATTGACTAGGAAGCTTTATCTTAGAGCAGTTGGTTTCCTAAATCTTTAGCGCAATGACACTCTTATGGAATGTGGAATTAGGTATGCTAGCTAAGGAATGTTCTTTAAAAGGCAAAGGAAACTCAAGAATCACATGTTTCCAATCAATATAAATGTTTAAATCGCTTCTCTAATTTTTTCTATTTATGATCTTCTTAAAACTTAACTTTCTAAATGCATTGATGGGGAAATAAAGATCTTCTAGGAACTAAAGGCTAATCATGTTTAATACTTACAATTCTTTGTTTTTATCTAATAATTTAAAAAAGATTGTACAAGTGTTTTCAAAGAGCAACACTTGTCACTAATATCATAAGAAGGAATATCCAAGGAGAATTACCACTGATCCCCCACCACCAAATTCAAGAAAAAACAAAAATCCACTACTAAAGAGATAGTAACAATGATCATCCCTAGTCTCTCCCTTATCACAAAATGATTACCATCAAAATTTGCATTTCCAATTATGTCATGTGCGTTGAAGCGATAGTAACATTTTCACTCTCTTACCTAATGTCTCCCATTTTTGAAACTCCTGGGGAAGGGCAAGGCCATCTTCTCAGTACTTCAAAATACAACGAGTTCCATTTTTTCCCATATTGATAATCGTTGACTTAAAGTATAGTCAAAGTATTGATGACCCATAGGAACTCAACCTTTGAACATCCCATCTGTAAATGACCTCATAAAGAAAGTTCAATAAACCCGCATGAAATAGGGAAACAAAAGTTGCATACTTGTGAAGATGATCAGACTGCAGGTGATCAATATGTCTCAAATATATATTCAGTTCTTTTACTATGCATATAAATGGTTTGTTATATAAAAGACTTATATCCACCAGATAAATAATAATTTTCTTACTATGCTATCCTTATCCTTGGCTGATCTCTGGTCTCTACAACATAGTCCTGTAGGAACTGATCTCTCATCCATATCTCGCACGAGCTCCAAGATATGCCCCGTCAAAGATTGCAGCCCTGTGGGATTTAGTGACCCTTAGGGACATTCTGGTTCAGCGTGCCTGAGAATGTTCGAGCACTGAAGGGGACAAGAGGAGGTTGGGGATAGGGTTTACCTAGCCACCTGGAGCTAATGGAGTAGACAGTTTGATCCCACGATGAAAGATGAGAGAGATTTGGCAGTTGGCAACTTTGTACTAGCCAACACTGCAAGTTTCAACATCACCCAAGATGGTGTTGTAGAATGAAAACATAATGTGATCTTCAACAAGAGAGAGAGGTTATTGTAGGTCTCTGCAACACGGTCTTTTAGGAATTGGAATCTCATCCATATCTCGCACGAGCTCCGAGATATGCCACGTCAAAGATTGCAACCCTGTTGTATTTAGTGACCCTTAGGGACATTCCGGTTCAGTGTGCCTGAGAACGTTCGAGCACTGAAGGGGACAAGACGAGGTTGGGGATAGGGTTTACCCGGCCACCCAGAGCTAATGGAGCAGACAGTTTGATCCCATGACTAAAGATGAGAGAGATTTGGCAGTTGGCAACTTTGTACTGGCCAACACTGCAAGTTTCAACATCACCCGAGATGGCGTTGTAGAATGAAAACGGAATGCGATCTCCAAAAAGTGAGAGAGGTTATTGTAGGTCTCTACAACACGGTCCTGTAGGAACTAGAATCTCATCCATATCTCACACGAGCTCCGAGATATGCCCCGTCAAAGATTGCAACCCTATGGGATTTAGTGACCCTTAGGGACATTCCGATTTAGCGTACCTGAGAACGTTCGAGCACTGAAGGGGACAAGATGAGGTTGGGGATAGGGTTTACCCAGCCACCCGAAGCTAATGGAGCAGACAGTTTGATCCCACGACGAAAGATGAGAGAGATTTGGTAGTTGGCAAATTTGTACTGGCCAACACTACAAGTTTCAACATCACCCGAGATGGCGTTGTAGAATGAAAATGGAATGCGATCTCCAAAAGGTGAGAGAGGTTATTGTAGATCTCTACAACACGGTCCTGTAGGAACTGGAATCTCATCCATACCTCGCACGAGCTCCGAGATATGCCCCGTCAAAGATTGCTGCCCTATGGGATTTAGTGACACTTAGGGACATTTTGGTTCAGCGTGCCTGAGAACGTTTGAGCACTGAAGGGGACAAGATGAGGTTGGGGATAAGGTTGACCCAGCCACTCGGAGCTAATGGAGCAGACAGTTTGATCCCATGACGAAAGATGAGAGAGATTTGGCAGTTGGCAACTTTGTACTGGCCAACATTGCAAGTTTCAACATCACCCGAGATGGCGTTGTAGAATGAAAACAGAATGCGATCTCCGAAAAAGCGAGAGAGGTTATTGTAGGTCTCTGCAGCATAGTCCTGTAGGAACTGGAATCTCATCCATATCTCGTACGAGCTACGAGATATGCCCCGTCAAAGATTGCAGCCCTGTGGGATTTAGTGACCCTTAAGGACATTCCGGTTCAGCGTGCCTGAGAATGTTCGAGCACTGAAGGGGATAAGACGAGGTTGGGGATAGGGTTTACTCGACCACCTAGAGCTAATGGAGCAGATAGTTTGATCCCACGATGAAAGATGAGAGAGATTTGGCAGCTGGCAACTTTGTACTGGCCAACACTGCAAGTTTCAACATCACCCGAGATGGCGTTGTAGAATGAAAACAGAATGTGATCTCCAAAAAGCGAGAGAGGTTATTGTAGGTCTCTGCAACGCAGTCCTATAGGAACTAGAATTTCATCCATATCTCACATGAGCTGCGAGATATGCCCCGTCAAAGATTGCAACCCTGTGGCATTTAGTGACCCTTAGGGACATTCCAGTTCAGTGTGCCTGAGAACGTTCGAGCACTGAAGGGGACAAGACGAGGTTGGGGATAGGGTTTACACAACCACCCGAAGCTAATGGAGCAGACAGTTTGATCCCACGATGAAAGATGAGAGAGATTTGGCAGTTGGCAACTTTGTACTGGCCAACACTACAAGTTTCAACATCACCCGAGATGGCATTGTAGAATGAAAACAAAATGTGATCTCCAAAAAGAGAGAGAGGTTATTTTAGGTCTCTGCAATATGGTCCAGTAGGAATTGGAATCTCATCCATATCTTGCACGAGCTCCGAGATATGCCCCGCCAAAGATTGCAGCCCTGTGGCATTTAATGACCCTTAGGGACATTCCGGTTCAGCGTGCCTAAGAGCGTTCGAGCAATGAAGGGGACAAGATGAGGTTGGGGATAGGGTTTACCTAGCCACTCGGAGCTAATGGAGCAGAAAGTTTGATCCCACGGCGAAAGATGAGAGAGATTTGGCAGTTGGCAACTTTGTACTGGCCAACACTGCAAGTTTCAACATCACCTGAGATGGCATTGTAGAATGAAAATGGAATGTGATCTCCAAAAAGTGAGAGAGGTTATTGTAGGTCTTTGTAACACGGTCCTGTAAGAACTAGAATCTCATCCATATCTCACACGAGCTCCGAGATATGCCCTGTCAAAGATTGCAGCCCTGTGGGATTTAGTGACCCTTAGGGACATTCCGGTTCAGCGTGCCTAAGAACGTTCGAGCACTGAAGGGGAAAAGACGAGGTTGGGGATAGGGTTTACCCGGCCACTCGGAGCTAATGGAGCAGACAGTTTGATCCCATGACGAAAGATGAGAGAGATTTGGCAGTTGGCAACTTTGTACTGGCCAACACTGCAAGTTTCAACATCACCCGAGATGGCGTTGTAGAATGAAAATGGAATGCGATCTCCAAAAAGTGAGAGAGGTTATTGTAGGTCTCTACAACACGGTCCTGTAGGAACTAGAACCTCATCCATATCTTGCACGAGCTCCGAGATATGCTCTGCCAAAGATATTTGAATTCACAGTGTTTAATGAGAATATAGTTGAGGCTTGCTTTACTTTTCTATGTTAAGTTTGGCTTTCAATTTTGGTTTCCCCACTTATCTATGTGAAAGTTCCACTTTCATAAGTAACATGGATGCAATAATACTAAATTAAGTATAGGTCCATGGTTCTAGAAGCTTCACATAGCTTCTCTTCAACTATGGATCTTGTAAGCATTGTACCATGACTATTGGTGTTGTGAGAATATACAAAGCATATATATTGTTTGACCAAATGTCTTCAATGAACATGAACTATATGGAAGAAGAGAAGACATGTTGCAAAGTCTTTGAAAATTTTCTTCAAGAAATGTAAGGAGCCAGGGGTGATTCATCCAAATTATTTGGTAAAATAAGAGGAGGAATGAATCAACCTTGATGATAGAGGTAAATGCTGAATAATATTTATTTAATCACATTGTTTGAAAAACTTTAATAACCTTTAAATACAATTGAAAGAAATGGAATTGATCTCCCTTACTCATGTAGATGAATAAAATTGGAATTTAAAAAAGAGAGGGACATCCACCATAAAACCATGCAATCATGCACTTCTTGATGGGAGTATCATAAGTTCATTGTTAGATGGATATGCCAAATGTGGAAGAATTAAAAGGAAAATATGTTGATTGATTGAATACAAGCATCAAACCAATGTGATAACAAAAAATCAAAGTTGATTCCATAAGGTCTAACAATATCATATAAGTCATTTATCAATAATTTGAAACATCATAAGCATATGTCTAATAATGCCATACATGAAATATATGTAAAAAATGACATACATAGAAAAAATTATACAAAACATATGCCCAATAATGCCATATAGGTGTAAGATGTACATCATTAGATATATACTCTTTCCAACTAGGGGGACAAAATAAATCCCTAATTGTCTTTAATTGCCAACAAGTGGGAGATGACCAGTGTATATAACGAGGTCTTCCTAACATGCTCACTAGTCCATTAGTCTAGAATCTTTTGTAACTTGACATGTTACAATCAAAATTATATATGAATAAATAACTATTTTATATAAAATATATATATATATTTACACATAAAACTTAATATTTTCTTATAGCTAGCCGATAATTCCTCTGTATATACACCTCAGGGATACACTGATGGTCAGGAATAATAAGACCCTACAAAAACTATCAAAGTTACCACTCGATTGTGCCTATGAATTTTATATTGAATTTTAGTACTAATGAAATTTTAATGTAAACTCTTTCATACCTTAGTCATTGGCTTAGAACTAGTGAGTGCAATAAGGACTCGTTGATCAATACAATGATGAAGATGTAAAGGTATTGTATTATATTATAAGCTCGAATGGTAAAGACCAAGCCCAAACATTTATTAAGGTGTAGCATTTATAATTGTTAGGTTCATGTGAAGAAGTCATCGTTCATATTCTCATTGTTGTGTAATTTGATGATAAGAAGAATACAATGATATAGAGGTTGATAGTGACTTAAAACTTTACAAAATGCAATCAATGAGAATTTTAAATTGAGGGGGGAGTAATAATCAATGTTTCATTCTCATTGTTTGACAAACTCTTATATAAAGAGGGAGCAGACAGATGATATGGTTTAGTCTTCTTCCGAGAATCTTAGTCATATTGATTCAGAAGGATTCATGATACAACTACTATACTTAGCATGACCAATTGATGCTAAAAACCTTAGTATTGACATAATTTAACCTCTGTGATTCCAGGCATAAGATGATTATCATACAATGGTACTTGAACAAAGAACACTAATAAATATTGAGGATGTGAATTGATAATACCATTTTGCAGATGATTTTGGCATCTCGCCCTTTATCACTTGTGCGTCAACTTTATTAGCCCTCTTCTTTGGTGACCTACAAATGAAGAATTAGCACAATAACAAAACTAAGATAAGATTTTAAAAATGGGACCTATTAAAGAATCTAATATAAATTCAAATAATGTATCTATATTCTAAACAAATCAAAACTAAATTTCATCACTTACACATCATAACAATACGGTCCACCTTAGTCATGTGATAGTCTTGGGGAAGAGGTTGTAACATTGTATTTGGATCCAATTGATCACTTTTTCTCTCTCTGCCAATTCAATCTAATGAGCCAACTAGGTCTGCTTGACATTTTAATGTCTCAAGTATTGCCTCATGGTCTGACTCGCGAACTTTCCAAAGAATCTTATTATGTGGTTTTCCACCATATTTTATCAAGTGGACATTTGATGCGACAACAAGGTTTGAATAATGAAGAATCTTCCTCTTTGTTTGCCAATCCTCGAATAACCACAAGTTAGGATTCTTCATAGGATATCGTCTAAGCCATGTGCCTGTTACAACCACCGCACTGACATAGTACTCTAAACCTTCACCATCTATAACCGAGTGATCTAATTTTTGTTTAGCTTCAACACAATGACACAAATAATAATCTGTCCCTTCTTCATTGTCTTCAAGTGCAATAACAGCAAAAACATGGCCTGCAGTGACAAATGTACAAAATGCAGTCATTAATTCAGAAAATACTTGGGTAAAAGTTATAAAGTTACCTATTGAAATTACAAAGATATATATATATATATATATATATATATATATATATATATATATATATATATATATATATATATATATATATATATATGTATATATATATATGTATATATATATATGTATATATATATATGTATATATATATATATGTATATATATATATATTACCAGGTTGTACTAAATCTAACAAGCGGTCAAAGTCAATAGATGAATCCATCTCTACCATTTTTAGTGCTTGTGGGGGACGATAGGTGTCAATTGGGTCCAAAACCCGCATATCCCATTTGTCCACCCATTCAGTTGACTCATAGTCATCCCAATTTTCTTCTGCACATGATGGACAATAGCATGCCTTTTTTCGTGTGTGGATACTCCATGAACCTGCATTAGAGCTTCTAAAAGAGTGTAACTCACTAGATCCTGTTAGTGTGCAACAATCTTGATATGGTGCAATGTTAGTATTATCTATCAACCAAAAAAATCTATGAATTGTAGACTCACCTTCCTTACCTAGACCCATTGTAGTGTTACACCATTGGACGATGGATTTTGCATCTATCAATATTGCTCCATCTTTGTACTTTAGTTCTTCATGAGCCAAGGCTCTTTTAATGCATGCGCCTGCACTATCATGCTCTCCCTTACCATGCTCAGCCTCTATGAAATTCCACATATATTGAATTCTACACAACCTGTGCATCCTGCTCAACCAATAGAACATCTGTGCATTCTTGAATTGAGATGCACAATTGTCTGACCAAATAATGTGTTGATGATATGATATGCTCCTGTTAGCCAAATCTCCATAAAATAGTTGAAAACAACCATGTAAAAAATCCGTAGAATGTGATCGATCATCGCTGATGTAAAAATGGTACTCCCTCAAAATCTTCCTGTCATCATCTATACTTGCAGGTGAATGCATGAATGTTATGTGAACAAATATAGAAACCTGTTGAGATGTATAATACTTTGCTTGCACCTCATTTTTTAGTTGTAGTGTGTAGTTCTCTACAAAATCTACAACCGAAACAATGGTATTCAATGGAAACGTATCCTTCCACAACTTGAATTGCAAATCCAACCATCGAGCTCTATGGGTATGCCTTGCATACTCGTACATAATGTTTTCACAAAAAATCTTCATGAACTCATACACTGGAATCTTTTCAATAACTAGATCACATCTTTTACCGTGTTTCCTATCTTTTAGAGCATATGTCACTATCTTGAATTTTCCATAATCTACTATTTCATTTCCAATTGCATGTGTACTATCCATATGTTGACAAGTTGATAAAAGTTGCAAAGAACCACAAAATAAGCACGTACCATCCAAGCATGATGTCTTGTAAAATTGTTGGCCATCCCCTATTTCACATAAAAGGTTGGATATGAATTCTCTTGAAGATCTTGGTGGCTCTTTTATGTCACAATCCTGCAAAACAAACTGAGAATGCAAAACTACGCATATGTGCCTAGAAACATCAAAATGGTTAGAAAATTCAATATGTATCCTACAAAAACAAGTTGTGCTTGTGTGATTTATTTTCACATAAAAAGGTTTACCCATCTCAAAAAATCTTTGACTTATTCAAATTTGAGGATACATACCAATAAATTTTGCAAAAAATTGTGTCTAAGTTGAGTCCAAAAAATGTTTCGCATGTGGCTCATGATTTCAGCTACCAATCCTCCTTCTTACAACATCTCTTTAATTAGGAGAAACACATGTGTTATTTTTCCAAAAATCTTTGATCAATGATTTCAAGGCTTCACTAATTTCTTTATCATTTCACGGTAGTCTACCACTAAATGTCCATAACTCATTTTTTGTTGGATCTTCTAATCTCTCACGCCTTAGCATGGCTCTCCTTAAGGTACCTCTACCAATTTTTAATGTTTTGCTTGTCTTTCTCATGAGTCGAGCTTTCTTCATTTGGCTACTTACTATTGTCGATGTAAGTACTTGTCTTGTGATATTACTATCTTTGGTGCGTGATTTAGAACCCACTTTGTCATAAGCACTCATTAGATTCTTTACAATATTTCTTTCATTTGAATTATCCATCATTCTTAGCCCAAGAATCTTCATGATAGGCCTAAATTTCAAATTCCTCATCATTTCAACAAATAATTGGCATTGACCTGTAATATTTAATTCTTCAAAAAATAATCTCCACATATGATTAACTTTTCTTTGACAAGTACGCTTGCTAATCTTGTCAGGCATTGATTTCAAAATGTTAGTATCAATATCAATCAAATATTTTGGTTTTTTAAAACGAATTCTAGAAGGTGTTCTAATCTCTTCAATTCTCTCAACATTTTGAACATCAATATAAGGTTGAGTGTATTGCGTACCTTGAACTGAAGATGACGTTCCTTGGCAATAAGATGTAAAAGATGGAATATCACCTACTTGATGTGTTGATGTTGTGCTTTCAACATGACATGATGGAGTGTGTATATCGTCGGATCTATAAATCAGTGTCTCTTCAACATGAGAGGATGATATGACTTCAACATTGGAAGATGGTGTAGTGGATGATATGACTCCAACATTCGAAGATGGTGTAGCAGACAATATGACTCCAACATTGGAGGATGGTGTAGCTTCACAATTCAATTGTCTTCTTGAGCGTAACAATCTCATTCGTTCTCTTTGTCTTTCTAATTCTTCCTCCTTGTTTCTTTGTACTGGTGGTTCTTGATCCTCTTCGAAAGTTAATTCTTCATCATTGCTTTTCAATTTTCTTTGTTCATGTAGTAATTTCATTTTATCTCTTTTAATTGTCAAATCTCTCTCCCTATCTGCATTTGTTTGAATCTTTGGTTTCTTCCTTGGCATGATGATGATTTCTACATGTCAAATTATTCAAACATCCGAATTACTTAAAATGTGTAAATTACAAATTATCCAATTACATATAAAAATTATAATTATTTGAATGAATACACACTATATATATCAAATGACTTGTCAAATTTCTAACCATTTCGAAATAACATTTTATTCAAATATACAATTTTTAATGAATTCACTATATATTATGTAACATATCAAATTATAATCAAATTTGTATCTATATATCGACAAACAATATTTAAAATGGATTGCACTAACCTTTTCTATTAAAAGAATATTCAAAAATTCTTCAAATCACGTATCCAATGATTGAATTTGGTGTTTTCTAGCTTCCAAAAGTGTTGAAATAATGTTTGCTAGATGTTGAAACCCGTGTTTTCTGTCGGAATAACAGAGAGCATAACAGACCAAAAGTTAAAAATGGATGAAATGGGCCCCAAGGTTGGTTTTTGACCATTTTTTGGTGATTTGAGATAGTGCATACACACTACAAAGCGCGTACGGACTACAGAGCGTGTACGCACTAAAATGCGCATACGCACTATAGTGCATACGCACTATCTCAAAACACATCACTCCACATCCTCCCTACTCTCTCTCCCATCCCCTCCCTCTCTCTCTTCCTACTCTCTCGCATCCTTTACTCTCTCTCACCCTCCCTCTCCCACCACCTACTCTCTCTACCTCTCTCACCCCCTCTCCTCTCCTATCCCCGACTCTTTAGATCTCTCACACACACTCTTATCCCCCCTATCTCTCTCCCTCTCCCTCTCCTACCACCTAATTTCTCTCCCCCATCCCCTACTCTCTCTCTTCTCTCCCATCCCCTACTTTGTCTCTCTTCCACATGTTCCCATTCCCCCTCTCTCTCCCTCTCCCGCCACCTACTTTCTCTCCCCCATTTTTGTACTCTCTCTACCACCCCCTACTCTCTCTCACCCTCACACTACTACTACCTACTATCTCTCTCTTTCAAGTTCTATCTCTCCCTCTCTACTCTCTCTCCCCCATCTTGTACAAGCTCTCTCTGCCTCTCCCACTCTCTCTCCCATCGCCTATTTTCTCTCCCCCATCCCCTGCTCTCTCTCTCTCTCATCTCCCATCCCCTACTCTCTCACACTCTCCCCCATCCCCTACTCTCTCTCTTCTCTCCCGTCCCCTACTCTCTCACACTCTCACTCTCTCCCATCCCCTACTCTATCTCTCTTACACATACACCCCCATCCCCCCTCTCTCTTTCCCTCTCCCATCACCTACTTTCTCTCCCCCATCGTCGTACTCTCTCTCTCTGCCACCCCCTACTCTCATACTCTCACACTCTGTCCCATCCCCTGCTCTGTCTCTCTTACACACACACTCCCATCCCCCCTCTCTCTTTTCCTCTCCCACCGCCTACTTTCTCTCCCCTGTCGTCGTACTCTCTCTGTGCCACCCCTTACTTTCTCAAAACACATCACTCCCCATCCTCCCTACTCTCTATCATCCCTACTCTCTCTCCAATCCCCTCCCTCTCTCTTCCTACTCTCTCCCATCCTTTACTCTCTCTCACTCTCCCTCTCCCACCACCTACTCTCTCTACCTCTCTCACCTCCTCTCCTCTCCCATCCTCGGCTCTTTAGATCTCTCACACACACTCTTATCCCCCCTATCTCTCTCGCTCTCCTACCACCTAATTTCTCTCCCCCATCCCCTACTCTCTCTTCTCTTCCATCCCCTAATTTGTCACTCTTACACACATTCCCATTCCCCCTCTCTCTCCCTCTCCCACTGCCTACTTTCTATCCCCCATCGTCGTACTCTCTCTACCACCCCCTACTCTCTCTCACACTCACACTACTACTGCCTACTATCTCTCTCTCTCAAGTTCTCTCTCTCCCTCTCTACTCTCTCTCTCTCTCTCCCATCTTGTAAAAGCTCTCTCTGCCTCTCCCACTCTCTCTCCCACCACCTACTTTCTCTCCCCCATCCCTTGCTCTCTCTCTCTCTTGTCTCCCATCCCCTACTCTCTCTCACTCTCACACTCTCCCCCATCCCCTACTCTCTCTCTTCTTTCCCATCCCCTACTCTCTCACACTCTCACTCTCTCCCATCCCCTAATCTATCTCTCTTACACATACACCCCCATCCCCCCTCTCTCTTTCCCTCTCCCACTGCCTACTTTCTCTCCCCCATTTTCGTACTCTCTCTCTCATCCACCCCCTACTCTCACACTCTCTCCCATCCCCTACTCTATCTCTCTTACACACACAAACTCCCATCCCCCCTCTCTCTTTTCCTCTCCCATCACCTACTTTCTCTCCCCCATCATCGTACTCTCTCTCTCTGCCAGCCCCTACTTTCACACTTTCACACTCTCTCCCATCCCCTACTCTCTCACTTTCATAGATACACACACTCTTATCCCCCCACTCTTCTTCTTCTCTCCCATCCCCTACTCTCTACATCTGTCACACACACTCCCATCCCCCCTATTTCTCTCCCTCTCCATCTCCCTCTCCCACTCCCTCTCCTACTGCCTACTGTATATCTCTCTCAAGTTCTCTTTCTTCCTCTCTACTCTCTCTCTCTCTCTCTCTCTCTCTCTCTCCCATCCCTTACTCTCACTCTCTCTCCCATCCCCTACTACTTTCTCTCAAACTCTCACACTCTCTCCCATCCTTTACTCTATCTCTCTTATAAATAAATACACATTCCCATTCCCCCCCTTTCTCTCTCGCAGTCCTTGTCCCACTGCCTACTCTCTCCCATCCCCTACTCTATCTCTCTTAAATGCTTCCATTCCACCTCTCTCTCCCTCCCACTCCCTCTCCCATCGCCTACTCTCTCTCTCTCTCTCTCTCTCTCTCTCTCCCATCCCTCTACCATTGCCTACTCTCTCTATCTCTCCCTCCCCTCTCTCATTCTTGACTCTCTCTCTTTGACACACACACACCCATCCCCCCTCTCTCCTCTTCCATCCCCTACATTTTCTCTCACTTGCTCTCCCTCTCCCACTGCCTACTCTCTCTCTCACTCTCACTCTTACTCTCTCCCTCTCGACTCTCTCTCTCTGTCTGCTACCCTCTAGTCTCTCTTAAATTTTCACACTCTCTCCTATCCCCTCCTCTCTCTCTCTCTCTCTCTCTCTCTCTCTCTCTCTCTCTCTCCTTCTCTCTTACACACATTTCTATTCCCCCTGTCTCCCCCTCTCCCACTCCCTCTCCCATCGCCTACTCTCTCTTCCATCCCCTACTCTCTCTTGAGCTACTTTGTCTTCCCCCTCTCCCATTCCATACTCTCTCTCTTTCACACACATGCACTCCCATCCTCCTCTCTCTCAAGTTCTTCCTCTCCCACTCTATCTCCCATCACCTACTCTCTCTCTCCTCCATCCCCTACTCTTAATCTCTCTCTCACACTTCCTCTCTCTCCCATCCCCTACTTTAAATCTCTTTCCCCCATCCCGCACTCTCTCTTTTCCACCCGTACTCTCTCTCACACTTCCTCTCTTTGCCACCCCTACTCTCTCTCTCTCTCATCCTATACTCTCTTTGCCACCCTTACTCTTTCTCACTTTCTCTCTCCCATCCTGTACTCTCTCCCCTCTCCTATCCCCTACTTTCTCTCTATCTCTTTCATGCACACACATAGCCATTCCCCTATCCCCCCCCCACCTAGTTCTCTTTTGTAACTCACATCTTAATAGTGTGTGCGCACTATAGTGCTTGCGCCCTATAGCGCGCACGCGCTATTTAGAGCTGAGGTTTAAATAGCACGTACGTGCTATAGGGCGCACACGCTATTTAAACCTTAATCAAACCCAAGCCTAAGGCTTGGTTTTTCCTTGGAGATCCAACCCAAAGGTTTGGATTTGATGAACAGGCCTGAGACGTGTTTTCTAGCAAACATACAAAAAATGATTATTTTTTCTTCTGTGCTCCCCTTCAAGATTTCTCGTGGTTGGGTATCGATAAGATCAGGTTACATAGTATTATAGGTTTCTGTGTTAGCTATCTAACCATATAATTTATTTTTAATTTGAAGTATTTCAAGCCTTTCATCTATAATTTCTTTTGAATGTATGTTCATTTTTTGTCAAAAACCAACACGTACTAATTGGGCTATAGATTTTAGCTCGTTCATTGAATTTTGTAACAAATTAGTTTTTTAGAAACTAGACTCCATTCTACACACTTTGAAAAAAAAAAGTTTTGATTTTAGATTAGTTTTCAATTATTTCTAGGGGGAGCACACAGATATTTCACGTTTTTGGGATGTGTCTAGTTAAAAAATTCGTTAAAAAAAAAATAGACATTATAAAATTACTCGAAAAATCTAGGATAAACTACATAGTGTTAAGTAACTTTTGACCAGAGCGATTAAAAAATTTCAAAAAAAAAGTTAAAATTTTAGGGGGGCCACACTTTGTACTGTGCTATGCTTTTTTGGAATAAACAGTACCACTTTTTGTGGCCCCCTTTTTTGAGGACCTAAAACTAAACCATTTTAAAAAAAAATTAGTAGTTTAGAAACTAGATTCAAAGGACTACGACTTTTTTTTTTTCATATTTGAAAATTTTGAGCATAACTATCTTCAAATTCTTGTTGAAGTTCAAAATTTGCAGATTTCAAGAAAAGGGTGTCCACTTATACCCCCCTTTTGGCACCACAACTTTGTGCACTTACCCGACTAGTAATTTCAAAATAAAATATTGAAAGATTCGTCACAATAAAATCCAGATAAACAATTCACAGTCACGAAGAAGACAGGAATATTAAATAACATAATTAACTAGGTGAACAAAAGACAAGAATCTACCTGGTTCTGATGCTAAATTTGCAAACACCCAAAGATTGTGAGAGAAATCTATTCTCTCAAAACCTTCTCTCTAAAAATTCCCTTCTCCAATAATTCCCAGTTCCTAGAAAATGGACCCTCAAATGCTGATAAGGAGTTCTCTCCTAAATTTGGGGCACTGATTGTGCGATCACTCGAGGGAACTCCTTGATCACAACTTTTTAACTCTTTATTATCTTTTTCAAAACTTCATTCATACTTTATGCAATTTTAAATATCTTTAATAAATTAATTCGTCTTTCACTTTTATTTTAATTTTTGAAGCGTTATTGATAAAATATTTACTAACTTAAGTAATAATAATATTTAACATTTATTTAAAAATGATCTCCTAAATAATTTATTATTAAATTAAATAAATATTATTAGGCTCTCAAACTTAGACTATAATTTTCTCTTCTTTTAAAAAAAAAAGAGGGGTAAATGCTTTTTAACATGGACCTCATCCCCATTAGATTTGAACCTTGATGGCAAGTGTAATAACTCAACAACTTAACCATCACAACATGCCACTGTTGGCATACTATAATTTTATCTTTAAATTTAATTCTTTTTATTTAATTAATTTCTTAATTAATTAAATAGAATTAAATATCACAATAATTTTCCATTAAATTAAATCATTAATTTAATCTTTTAAATTTGACCTAATTAATAGAAAAATCACCAAAGACCTATAGGACAAAATACGAAAACTCATCATAAAATACCACATACAAGATCAAACTCAAGGGTTATAATCATGAATTTATGTAATACGATGCATTCGAAAGGGTAATCATCACAGATACTTGTCATAATTTTCTAGGACAATTGGTTTAAAGTTTAAGATTTGGACTCAAAAATTTATCTCCCCTCTCTTACCATTGAGATATTGCGATAGGGTACGCTCATCATGGCAATTCAGAGAATTCAATACCTAGTACCTACAATCTACATAAAATCCACGCATGTACAAACACAAGTAGAAAATGGCAGGAAGTGGTGCATCATGTAGATCCCTACTACTAGGTGACTACAACTCCCTTCCTTAACCACATCAGAAACATCATACATAAAGAAAATATACATTCACACCATACACATGTAGTATGGGGTAAGTATCCATAAGAAAACACGTATAAATAGTCCATCTAACTAACATCATCAAATAACTAAAATCATTGTAATAATCATCATCAAGGTATACTCATGCATACATAAAGTCACTAGTACCAAGTTGTCTCATCATAAAATCAACCAAGTGTGAAACAATATCTGATAATTTGAAAGATAATGCTACTGATCATTAAGCATAAACTGGCTTAAAAGAGTTTGACAATAATAACAAAATGTAAACTAGGGGCAGACACTACAAAGCACTAGAAAGTAATTGATCAAAACTCATCACAGAAATAGGTGAATACATCACAATGGTTGGGAATAAAAGATCATGACCAAATAACATACATAACAACATCATAGATCAAACACTTCCTGAGCCTCTGGTATACATACCTAAACTGGTCAAAGTAATAAGTCACACCCAACCCCAACTTAAATTAAACCATACATCACACTAAATGCAGTTTCATAATTCATTTGGTATTAAGAACATAAAACTTTGATTTATAAACAGGGTTAAAGTTTTATTTTCATTTTCAAAGTATTACAGTTGATAAGGTTTTCGAGTTCTCAAGTATCTTAAAAGAGTAAACAATCTTTTATACATCTAAATATAAAAACCCAATTTTTTCTTTATATAAAAAGAACTACCATTCAACAAACTCTAAACTTCATTAAAATTTCCCAATTTAAAATTAAATTAAATGATAACTATAACCAAAATTTTAATTAAGATTTTATGAAAATTAAATAATTAATATTAAATAATAATAATAACTATTAAATTATCATAAAAATAATATTAATTAATTTTATTAATAACAATAATTACTAAAACTAATAATATAATAAATAATAATAATAATAAATATATTAATTATATTATTTAAAAATTATATTAAAAAATTAATTTCATTTAAAAATGAAATAATAATAATAAATAATAAATTTTAAGGCCCATAGGCTAGTTGCGGTAGCCACAATCTTGAATACTTAGGTACCCTTAGCTACCGTGGTAGCTACAGTTGTTAACAACAACCTTGGTTGCCTTCACAACTAAGTGTCATTAGCAGCAAGGGGGACAGGGGAGGTGGTTTCCTCCATTCCCAAGTCAAATTTTTAAATTTTTGTTTTGTTTAAAATAAACAAAATACAAGTCCCCCCAATAAACAAAATCACTCAACATTAAATTGCAATGACTGCATTAATTAGAAAATTACTGTGGTAAATATGTGTACACACACACATGCATATATCTTTAATGTAGATCTAATAGGGAAACAATATTAAAACAATCAAAATTGATTTTCTTTTCAAAACCCTATCTCGATTCATAACTTTCAAAATCAATACAACTCCAATAAGAATTTCTTAATATATTTCTCTCACAGACAATTCAATAATGAAGAACAATAATTACTCAAACAAGGGTTTCAAACAAATCCATTTTCTAAAACAAGATTCTGGCACGAGCATGAAGAAAACAAAGGAAAGATTTGAAAAACAATTACTGTGGTAATCTTAAGAAACATTCCTACCTTGATCTGATGCTAACTAGACAAATGCTAGGAAGTTGCAAGAATTCCCCTCTCTTGAAACCCTTTCTGAAAATTTCGCTCCTCCAAACCTATGTGTGGAGAAATGAGCTCTAATTTTTTAATAAAGAGCTTTCTCCCTTTAACGTTTCGGTTTAGGGTTTCAATTTTACAATCACACCAACCTTTTTCTTTATTATTTTAATTTCGTGTGCAAACTTTTTACATTTTAATTAAAATAAACTTTATTAAATTTATTCTCTCTCTCTTTTATTAAATCATGAGACGTCTTTAATAGTATATTTATTAATTTAACTAATAATAATATTTAGAGTTTATTATTAAAATGAAACTCCTAAATAAATTATTATTAAATTAAATAAATATATTTATGCCAAATTTGAAACTTAATTAAATCTTTTAAATTTAGTTATTTTATTTAATTAATTTCTCAATCAATTAAATATAATTAAAATTTGATTTTTCTTTATAAAGTTTTTGTTAAATTAAATCATTTAATATTCTCTTAATTTGATTTAATTATAACTGAAAATCACAATAGACCCACCCATCTAAATAAGAAAACCCATTTTAAAAGGCAAAGTACTAAATCAATCTCAAGAGTCAAAATCTTGAATTCACATCACTTGACGAATTTGGCAGTGTAAATAACTCAAATACTTGTCCTATTTTCTAGGAGAACTGGCTTAGGTTTAGGATTTGGACTCAAGAACTATCTCCCCTCTTTACCATTGAGATAGTGCGATAGGGCACGATCATCCTAGCAATATTTTGGGAAGTCGATTCTCGATACCTGCAATCTACATAAAAGCTAAGCACGTACATATACATACAAATCTAAACTAAATAGGTAATGGCGGGGAGTGGTGCATCATGTAGATTCCAACTAGCAGGTGACTATGACTTCCTCCCTCAACCACATTAGAAATGTCAATCATAAAGTAAAACATACATGTACACCATACACATGCCAATATGGGGTAAGTATCCATAGAAAACTGCACATAAATCATCCATCTAACTATTATCATGATATAACTAAAATCACTATATGAACATACAAAGCATCATCATCCCAAGGATAAACATCAATACATGAAATAAATGAGTATCAAGTAGCTCATCAAATATATCAACTAAGTATGAAATAACATCCAGTCAAATTAGGTAACCAGGTATCACTAATCATAAAACATAACCATAAGGCTAGGCTAAAAGAATTCAATAATATAACATGAAAAGTAAACTAGGGGTAGGCACTACAGTCATTGTATGTCCACTATATCAGATGTGTGGTCCCATTAGTATAACATCTCTTAACATAAAACTCAGATGGCCACGGTTCTACTTTATGTAACTTTGTCAGCATCGTCAAGTGAAAGCCTCAAGTAAAGCCACCCCTCTAGCTTCCATTATATGTCAGATCTCAAAATATTAATTTTACCAAAATTTTATATAGACTAATCCAACATGGAACCTGATCAAGAATCTAACTAGTTAAAAAGTAAAAGTTTGAATCCTATTCTGCGGGCTATTTAAAAAGTTGAAGAGTTTAAAATTGAAAGAAAACTTTAAGCACCCTTTTTTAGACCTAAAACTAGTCGATTGACACATACATAGATATAATATACAAAAACTAATATTGAATGAAATGCTATAGAAGCGAAGTAAAAAACTCAAAAGACCTTCAAGTGAATTATGTTATCTTCCTTGATAGAAAAAAAGTTTCATACACTTTTGCATTCCTTTGCCCTTCTTTGAAATCAGCCATTTAGGCAATACACTATTTGAAGATGTAACTTTATAAAACTCTTAAGTAAACAACTTGATACAATTATATAATTATTCTAAATCTCCATAAGTATCTACCAGATCTGTAGAATTCTTTTAATCAAGTTGGGAGCGCCTAGAGAAAGAAAATGCACACACTTGAAATCGCTTTTGAAAATCTACACATTACATTGAAATCTATGATTAACAATTTTTAATTCATTGATATAATGATTCAAGTCTTATACATAATCTAACAGTAACTTTAGGGATGATGTAGTTGATTATCACCTGCTCTACACTGGAGTGGTTTCGTATGTCTACACTTCTCTGCAACCTTCAATACTATTATGAGATATTGAGTCTAATGGAACTTGTCATGTCTACAATGCCTTTGTAATCTTTCCTTCCAGACTTTCTTATTCACCCTACAATACACTAGGAACCCATTTTTTGGTAAAGCTACGAGTTTCTACGAGAGAGTAAAAAGTGGTGGGAGATGAACCAGTATCTAATTTATAACATGCGAGTTTTTCAAAGGGATATTTGTGACTAATAATTAAAAAAAAATGATTACATTATGATAAAGATCTACACATAAAAGAAAATAAATATTTACCTTTTGATAAAGGGATGCAAGATTTAACTTTTGTATAGCTTTTTGATACAAGTGACAAACTTTCTTGTTTCTATGAAGTTTAACACAGTTTTTTCATACATCATCCTAAGAGTAGGTAATGTGGTGGTGTGAAATGCCATACCATTTCTTGTTTCTTAATATTACTAATTTAGCATCATTTTAATGATTGTGGGTTCTGTGTAGGCCATGACAAATGGTGATTCGGGGAGTAACTTCATATTAAAAGAGTTAACGAATGAATCATGTTTATGACTACATGTTTCATGCTGCAAGAGAGTATGCTAACTATTAAAGTACAAGCCAATTGTCAGCAAAAAGGCACTTAAGTATTGTTCAAAAAGCATCGTATACTGTGCAAATGATGCATTGAAAGTGTACATGGAGGAGTCAATGGTCACAAGTTCGAGTCCTTTTCCCCATGCAAGTTGAGGGAGGTCAAATGAGACTCCAAAATGTTGGATATACTTTAGAGAGGAATTCTAAGTCAACCAAGGGTCAAATAAGATAAGATATGATAATGATATTAATGTCCAACAAGAGACCAACTAGGGTCTATGGGACTGAAAGATACAACAATACAAAGAAGAATACAATAGTGAGAGCGCCAAAAGGCGTCCTAGGAAAACAACAAGAAGAAAGAGAAAGATCATCAATCCTTTCAAGGTACAAGAAATCTTGCACAAAAGGATGAGGCCTAGGACGAGAAAGGGTTAGGGCCTGACATCGTCATTGTCTCTATGTAGCAGTAGGGGTAGACTGTCATCTTCTGAGGAGCCCATGCCGAGGTCTGACTGATCTAGTGTGTCCAGAGATGAGTGTATGCGGTTGTTTCATGCCCCTAGAAGTGGACATGGAAGGAAAAAAGTCAGTGATGAGCCAATCTGAGGTCTGGTGTCGAGGAAACAAGATCTACAAAGTATGGTCTCTGAGTTGGGAGGCCTCCCTGAGGTAGAGCACTAAGCATCACTGATCCAAGTAACTAAAAAAGGCCGAGAGGGATTTGCAGTCTCTAAAAGGGCAGTGGAACATGCCTCTCATCTGATAATAGATGGGGCACCTAAAGATGAAGTGAGTCTCAGTCTTAGTCTTTGATATGGTGCAAAGGCGACACACTCATTCTTCTTTGGTCATGTGGTGATTAGTCTGGCAATGGAGTTAGTGTGATCCAACTCTAAAAGACCCTAGGGCAATGCAAAGGGCATGGCTCCAACGTCAACTCAAGTATGAGGGACGAAGAATAATATTATCGCTGATTGCTAGAAAGTGTCGAGAGTAGAAGGCCATCCGAGGGTGTAAACCACCAGGAGGGCTGATCCAAGTTGTGGAGATGTACTACTTATAAATATTGAGTCTGACATATCCATTCAACTCCTGTCGTGAAGGGAGGAGATGGGTAGGAGCATCCAAGGAGAACTGGTATGGCAAAAGATGATCGATGTTAATCTCGATCGAGCTTAGTAAAATAGTGGCTTGGGTATACCAAGAACGAGCCTTAGACGTCCCCGTTGAGTTGGCAATATCCATAGAGGAACAATAAGCAAGGTACGAGTATCTATGTCCGTTGTCAGAAAAAAAGCAAAATAAAGGAAGAAGATAAATATTAGAGTTGCTAGAGTCATGATTGAATATGGATTTATTTTTTATCTCTTGGGCTATTGCCAATTTTCATTAGAGAAAGTTGAGCTTAATTGGAAAAAGTGGTTGTCATAAAGAGGGCAGACCATGTTCACAAATGAGGAGGTGCATCTTTAACATACTCTATCTATCTCACCATCTGCCCCATCCCACATGCATTAGACATTGTTTGTGACAGTTGGCAATGCAAGAGGACTCCATATGACATCTGTAGCATCCGACATGCATTGGACATTGGATGTGATAATAGACAATGTAACACGACTCAATATGACATGACCGTCTTTTATTGTTTGCCGATTTTCTAGCAAGTTGTTTACACTTACTATCTCACTTTAATAAGTAATTGAAGAAAACCAACAAAGGAATTGTTGTCTTTAGAATTTTGAACCGAAAAAAAAGAAAAGACACACATTGTGGCTCTAGGGACCCACTATTCTGAATATCCAAATACACATTATGTCATTATCTGAAAGAAAGATTTCACATACATCAAAATTACTTTAACCAAGCCAGCCTCTATGCAAACTCCTATCTCCTAGATTTATTCATCGCAGACTCCTGTCTCCTATTCATTCATCAAACAAAGCGGAAAGAATGCCGCCCCGATGTCTTTTTACTCAGGCTCGCACCCAATAAACACAAGACAAGTTAAGCGGAAAGCGGCACCCATATGAGATCGTTCTCGAAAATCCAATGACAGACTTCAATCTTCCCCGGCTCGTGTCCCAATGCTCTGAACGCCGCGTGTCCCGCACTCCACTGCGTCGTGTCAAGATGGCAGATGGCCACCCCCTCATTTATCTTCTTCTTTTCCGCCTCCATTGACAGCAGCTCAGCCTGGTATACCTTAACTTTGGGCACAGCGTGGCAGTAATATACCAGAAACGGAAACAAACTCTGGTGGCATGACACCGACCTCGTGATGTTGCCACCGTCTTTGCCGGTGACGGCGCCGACATAAACTTGCCCCCTCGACCCCGCCGTGCTTTGCGTAGTGAGAATCTCAACTTTTGAGCCGAGCACCGACACTGCGAACTCCGCCATGCCTTCCACCGATCTCACGCATTTCTTTATCTCGTCCTTCACCGCCGTCCTCTCGCAATCCCCAAGCGTCCGCGCCATGATCGCCGACATTGTGGAGTTCACCGGAATGCGAAACGTGTTCATCAGCTCCGGTAGAGTCTGCGTAGAAAACGGTAGCTTTGACGCCAGAGAAGCGGGAAGGAAGGATCTTTTGGGCATGTAGTCCTTGATGTCGGGCATGGGGAGAGTTTTGCCCTGCACCAGAATACTCTCCCGGAAGAACTTTCCGGCCTCCACGCCATTAGAAGTCTTCCCGGTGGTGTTGGTGTAGTCGGAGAATGTGAGAGAGGTATTGGCGTAAGTTTTGAAAGTTGTATTCTTAGCGTATGAAGAGAAATCCGCGAAGGAGGCATTGGAGCCTTGACCGTAGGCGGAAAAGTCATTGGAAGCGCTGGTGTTTTTGCCGTAGTTCGTGAATTTAGGGCCTAGATTGACGTCCTCTCCATAGGAGAAAGTAATCCCGAGACTTGAGCCGTCCTTTCCATAGGTTTTGAAGACATTGTGGGGGCTGTTTCCCCCGGCGGCGTAGCTGGTGAATCTCTGGCGCGGCTCGTTTGCTCCGGTGGCGTAGTTCTGGAAGTCGTTTCTGAGGGCGTTGCCGTTTTCGGCGTAGGAGGTGAATTGATCGAGAGGGTCGGTTCCGTTGTGATCGTAGGCCTTGAAGTCGTTGGCGATGAGATTGGAATTGTTGGCGTAGCTGGTGAACTGGGAGATGATCACGGTGCCGTCTTTGCCGTAGGCCTCGAAGTCGTTCTTGATGACATTGGAATTGTCGGCGTAGCTCGTGAATTGCTGAATCGTGCCGGTGCTGTCGGTAGCGTAGTTTGAGAAGTGGTCGCGGGGGACGTTGGTCTGGAAACTGTACAGCGTGAATTCGTTGGATCCGCCCGCTCCGACTCCGTAGTTTGCGAAGCCCTCGTCGACGACATTGGAGCCCGGGGCGTAGTTTTGGAAATTCTGAAGGCCGCTCGGTTTGGGGCCGTAGTCTCTGAAGGCGTCCTTCACTACGTTGGCGTTGTCGGAGTAGTTTTTGAATGTGCTGTCGTTAATCTTGTACTTTTTGAAGTCTTTGTTGTCTCTGTAGCTCTCGAAAGTCGATCGGCCGAAGTCTTGTTTTTGCTCCGAGTTGGGTACCGTTGTGCGCCACGTGCAGAGGAGGTCTGCGGCTCTGCAGAAGAAGGCGATGTGGTCAGAGAGCGTGTGGTTTGTTATGTAGCCGGAGAAGAGAGCGACGGAAGTGGCGTTGAGAGGAGAGGCTTTCTCCAGCAAGAATGGTGGAGGCCCCGCTTTCGGCAATGTGCGACGCCAGTATCGCACCAGGGACGCCTTCGCCGCAAACGGCTGAGCTCCGCCGCCTTCGCTCCTCGTTATCTGCATACACTTGTATTTTATGTAGCGACAAAATTGAATCAGACTTCATTAATTTGAGGCAAAAGAACGGCCTTAACTCGGAAGTTCTGAATATGAAATAACCATAACCAGAGTTCACACATAGCATCACACAAACATCAGACATTAGGGAATTTTTACTAAATGGAATTTTTAGAAAGACAAGCTGAACATAAAACAATGAAGTTTTGAAATCAGCATATTTAATAAAAGAACCTAAATAAGAGAAAACTTGAAAATAAGATTTATGACCCCTTACACCGAAATATATTATTGAAATAAATTTAATCAACCAATCAGGAACATACCGTGAATGCACATACAAACAAACCCAGCAGGATCGCGCGGCATCCCATCTACTAAATTATGAATCTGCGATTAAAAGATTAAAAAAATAGCGTTAGACAAAACCTTAGCAATTTTTATAGCCCAGGTCCGTTACACCGTCCATCGTAACAATAATTGTAGACGGCGACAGAAACAGAAAAGCTAAAATTCAAGCTTTTCTAAGGGCGTAACAGATAATTCCAAGCCACGCTTACCAATAAATCAATGACAGGAGACGGACATGCAATTTGGAGGATTACCTAAATAATGGGATAAAAAACCAAGATAGAAATCTGACCTCAATAAATTCCAATCCGTGCTCGTGGGTTGCACTGAATTTATGAGAGTGCAGTAGGATACCTACATACTTCAATCATGATTTTCATCTTATCATGGGGGCCTCCGTGGGCTCCATTTTTCCACTACATTGGTGTCGATCCCTTTTGTGGTGGGTATAAAATTCATTCCAAGCCGTTGGAAGTGAGCTTCGGCCCCCTCATAAACGGGGCACCGGCTACGGTGCAACATATTTGCACCGTGCCGTTTACATTTCCGTCACCCGACTCTCCTCTGACACTTCCATCCTCCTTGATTGTCTGTTCTGCGCTTCCGTTTTCGCACGCCATTTCTTCCTTCACAATTGTATGAGAAATATTATTAATCTCCTATCTCCTATGAGTGATTTGATTTTTTTGTATTGTAAGGAAAATATTTAATATACAATCGACATCAAATTTTATAGTAAACTAATATAAATACTTATTATAAAAATAATATTATTATTAACATACTATATAAATATTTTAAATCTATTAAAAATTTATTAAAATACAATAATATTTAAATTAGATACATATTATTAATAAAATATATGAATAATAATTATTAAAAATTTATTTAAATTAAACACATTAAAAAGTTAATAAATGAATCATAAATAATTATAATAATTTAAATTATCTATTACAATAATTCATTATAAAACTAATAATATTATTAACATATTATATAAATATTTTAAATCTATTAATATTGTAGGATTTATAATATTATAACAATTCAAAATTGAAAATATTATATATATTTTAGCTTGAAAATATATAAACCTACAATATTATCATGAAATGAATATAATGTAACAATTTAAGTTTTAAAATTATATAAATGAAATTAACAGCACCCATTTTTAAATCCAAAACTATTAACATATAGTATGACTTGGGTGTCAAGATAGAAGATTAATAATATTTCTCATATTCAATTGTGAAGGAAGAAATGGCGTGCGAAAACGGAAACCGAAACTACGGATTTTGGAAACAGCGCATAACAGACAATCAAGGAAGACGGAAGTGTCAGAAGAGTCGGGTGACGAAAATGGTAACGGCACGGTGCAAATATGTTGCACCGTAGCCGGTGCCCATAAACGGAGAGTGGAAGGCATTATGTCAGGCGCACCATTGGAGAGCTGCTATTTTTAATTCCTACAAATCCAATTTATCTGCCAAATCTTGGAGTGCACGCTGACTGCATTGATAAAAGGGGGAGCCAATGTCTTGTGGTCAACGGCAGGAGGGGCTCATGAACAGGGGAATGGGGTCATCATGCCCCTTTCTCACATGTTTTTTCCAGTTTGCAATGAAGGCAATGATTTTAGGTACAACAATTTGACAATTAGAATGGAATACTTATTCTGCAGGAAATTAGGTATATATTTTCTATTTTCAATTTGATGTGTAAATTGGAAGAGGAATATGGATACATATTTCTATTTTGTCCTACATATTCCTATTTTGTCCCTAAAATAAGCTTATGTCCATTCCCAAAAATAATTGTTATTGGAATAGCCATTTCTATTCCCATTATGCATTCATATTCTCAATTCTGATGTCTCCAACTAAATAAAAACATGACTTGGTAATTAGAATTTAGAATTCTAGAATTTGAATCTAGATTACGGTCTTTACATATTGACATAAGCAATCAGATTGTTTCTATAGTAGAACTCTTTGATTTTTTTCAACTGCAAAAAATTTCCATTTAAGAATAAAATTTATAGAAGAAACTATCAAGCAACTTCATTCAAAAACTAAAATTCTAATCAATATTATTAAATAATGCATTCAAAGACCATGAAGTTCATCAAATTCTAGTAAGTTAGACTTTTTAATTTTTAATAAGAGATGTATTATTGAATACACCACTTAGAAGAAGTAAAAATATTTATCCTTCCAACATAAAAAATAGTATTGAGTTACAATAGAATCCATAGACCACCAGACCTTTTTTAAGAAAACTTATACGTGCAAGTAGTCTCACATTTATGATTGCAATCAATCATGCATCCCTTGATATTCCTGGCCTTCTTGGGTTTTTAGTCGAGGCACTCATAGGGCACCTCAAGATGTGGTTGCACCATACACTTGGCCATAAGAACAAATAATTCAATAAAATAACCTTTACCTAACATTTTTTAACTAAAATTTATGGTCAAATAATAATAATGAAATAGTTTGTAGATAGATGATCAACTCAGTTTGAAAACATATGATTCATGTAGCTATTGTTGAAAGCTATGCACATTGATATATATAAATGCATGTTGAGGAATGAACTAATTTCTAAGGAGATGTTGATTCACAAGATGAAACTCTAAGGCTTTGGGCCTATGAGGCAAAGTTGGATGCACACAGGTGTGGAGTAGGCGAGGCATGGTACCAACTTGAGGAGTATCCAATGGGGCTATGTTGTGTGTTGGACACACATAGTTGTGGCATAGGATCCTATCATGGGATGGATCTAAGGTGTACCCAATGGGGTTCTGCTATGAGATGTTCCCTCTAGCATGGTTGAGGTGTAGGCATAGTGTGGAGCTCAGCCGAGGTACAATCTTGAGGTTGTGCTATGTGATGTTCCCACTAGCATGTTTGTGATGTAGGTGAGGTGTGGAGCCAAGCTAGGGTAAGATTTATGTTCTAGTTTATGACTAGATGTTTCCTTTAAGCCATGCCATTGTAAAAAATTGTAAAATTGATTACAATCCTACATATCAATGTTAAGTCCATAAGATGATAAGAAATAATGTAAATACCACTTTTCCTTAACACTGCCACTTGAGCAAAATTCTATATAATGCGCATAAGTCAATTTTAAAAGTCAAATGAAAATTTAACTGAGAGTCTAAAACAATCATTCTTTAAATTGGCATTAAGAACATACAACTTGATCTCCTATCGAATAACATACATAAATTGCATCACATGCTAAGAAGTACATAAAGAAAGTCGACCACTGTCAAAACTTGATAGTTTACATCATTCGCAACAAAAGTTCAAAGTACTTGAAGTAATAGACTAAAATGTCGACTGACATATCATCACATGACAATATAAATAAATAATACATCCAAGTAGAATGTCAACATGCATGTCAAGCATTACATAGTGAGTACATCAAATGAGTACAAGATCATGAAATAACATTAAATACATAGAAGGAACATGACATCAGACCTCTATCCATTTGCATGAAATTCCTATCTCCAAAGCCCTCGGATTGAGGTCCATCTGTTATCACAAAATAGGAGTGTGGCCCAAGTGCTTTTACTACCCAAGCATGAAGTGGTTATCTCCCCTAAGGTTCCTCTTGAATGAAGAACTCCCCAACCTACCTAAGGAACCTAGCGACTTCGGCTGATTAGATCAAATGGATCTAGTGCATCCATGTGACTAATCTACTATGCAACCATGTGCTTAAGTAGAACTAAACATGGATGTGAAAGAGGGAAATAAAATATAACCATGCATATCAATCATATGAATTAATTTTTTTAGCATGGCCAAGCAAATTATGAGTGTAAGTAAAAGAACTGATAGGTAGCAATGAAACAATATCATAAGACTTCCAATTTTCTACCCTCCCATTTTTTGTCAAATTCAATACCCCTACAGAATAAAATTATAACTATCAATACAAGACTAGAAATTTGTCACACAAGATTCCTCTTTTAAGCTAGTCAAGTGCTTTAAACATTTCATTCATATAAAAGAACATTACTCTTTAGAAAGAAATACACATGTAATGTGAAAAGAACAAAGCTTTCTTGCACCATCAATATTTCCACAAAAAATCTCACAAGGTTTATAGTCTTTAAGTAAAATTGAGTTAAGCCAAGTAAAGATTTATGTCCAAGTTTTTCTAAACATCTTCTTATAGTGACTATTATGAATGCATAGACATTCTCAACTAATAAGAAAATATAAATAAATAAATAAAACATCTCCCTAAGATATTATGAAATCAATATCTGAAGTCCATATTATTCACAAATATTTTTAGGGTTGTTTTTAATAGGAAAAATAAATTAGCATACATAGCTATATGCAATATAAAGAACTCTAGTTTATCAAATGTCCATTCTTAAAAATTGGATCAATCCTCACATGACCTTACCTCTGTTATTATGTTGAGTGACTAGGCAAAGTCATTTATGTTACAAAAAAACCAAAATAAACATATATATCAATGCCCCAAAATTTTACACTTTGACTCCCTCTATTAACATTCTTTTAAATTTTCCTATTCAAAGGAAGTGAGAGAAAAATAAACATTTAAGAATCATTTTGTACACAACTCCTTTTCTGGTAAATGGATTCTCCCAATGGAGCACTTTATAATACATAGCTCTAGATAGTTTAATATAAAAAAACTAAACTAGATTTCCCATACCTAATTACAATGAAAGAAGACTTTAAACTTAAAGCTAAGAGATAGCTACATAAGATCCTACCACTGCTTATCACACATACAATGAACAAAAAAATTTAACTCAAAGAAAATCACCTGAATAGTAACACGTTAAATCTGCACATATATAAAGATTATAGTATCATTTCTAACTATTTTAAGCTACACGTAGGTTATGAGAAAGTACAATCTAACTTCATTATGATTAGTTGGTAGATTATTTTTGAACTTAGCAATAAAATGTAGGGTACGATGTCATATCTTATCTTAGTACCACTAACAGATATATAAGAAAAACTTAGCAAACAAGTTAGAACTAATCTATTGGTTTCAATTCAGAAACTATTTACACATTTAGGGATGCTCGCTTCATATTGTAAAAAACTTGTTACTTTATGGTACTCAAAAGGAGCAATACCTTAAGTTTTTGCTCTATCAGTTTATCTGTTCATAGGTAATTCCATAGGTATCGCTTTCTTGGCACTAAGTTTAGGAAAAATAATCTAAACTTGATTTATGTCTATTTAAGCTATTGTAAAGTCATGAGATAACCATTTCCATCCCAACTCTTTTACACAATAAATTAGGATTACATGATGAATCAAAATTCAATACTTTTTAGATATTTTACTTCAAGGGAAAAATTACATCTTTAATTTATTTATTGCTAACTAATGGATTCTCTACTTATTTAACCGATATCAGATCCAATAGTACATAACACAACTTTACAAAGTTAAAGAAAATGAAAAGCATTCAATTTTACATAGTATACTTACAACTTGCACACCAAAATAATTATTTTCTTGCTATTGATTGGACAAACCACCATCCATGTCTGTTCATTGGTAGATAGACCAAAATGTTTCAAGAAACTTTCAATTTGGGAGACTAAATATGAAAGTACATACAAACTTTCTAGCAAGGGCAAAGAATGAATAAGAGAGAGAATATCAATGAGAGTTTTAGTAAGAAAGATTATGTCAAAAGCATGAATATGGAGAGAGTTAGATGAATGTTATGCAAAGGGGAATTAATTCTTCAAGAATAAAAGACATGAATGATGTTGCTTATGGAAAAAAGTTTATCATATCCTAAGGGGGAGAAATATTGAAAATTGATGCTACTGAAGATATTCACCGAGATACAAAGAATCTAATAATGAAGCAAAGAGTTGAAAAGTTGTATTATTTTCAATGCATATAGTTGATTATCTTATTTAATGTTTTGTAATGTAAAATCATATTTATTTGTTGCCATCAATGCCAAAGCAGTAGATTATTAGCCCTAACTGATGATGTAACTGAGAATGTTATGGATGTGTGTAAAATGGTCATATCAATTTTTATATTATCATTGATGTCAAAGTCTTAATTGGCTAAATATTATGCTAACACAATAAAGTGCTATATCATTTGATTGATGAAGAGGATTTGAAGAAAGTATGTTGATGACAAAGTTGATAAGTATGGTATTCAATGGGCACTTGAATGATTTGGAGAGTGATAATGTAATGTTGGTTTTATTGCTTTAAAATCATGTAATATTGTAATTGAATGTTCTACACCAGCTATACCGAGTGACAAGGTGAAAGAAGGAAGATAGTGTTCATAGAGCAATTAGCTAAGAAAGTTGAAAGTAATTGAGTAAGTATAGTATTGAATGAGTTCTATATTACCCAAGTGAAATGTTATATTCACCAAGTAACAGTGAAAAGATCAAGTTTTTAAAAATGGAATTTGAGCCCAAATTTTGATGGAAATATGTTAGAGTAAATGGGTCTTTTCCATTTCACTCTTCTTTTAAGTTTACTTAGGTGAACTCATAAATTAGGAGGAATTATATATTTTGGATATTATTATTACGAGGATATTGTTGAGTCATCCCTTTGACTCCAACTACTCCTAAAATCTCACTTGTGGTTAGTTCCTAGTTGGACACCACCCTTCTAGATTGTAGGTGGATGGTAGGTGGTTGAGTCCATGAGGACTCTAGTTCCTCTAGGTTGAGACACTTGTCTCAACCTTGTAGAAGCCTTCTACTAGCTCATGCCTACATAAATAGGTTATCTCTTTGTATTTCATATCTAAGATATATCAAATATATCATAAAACAAATTAGGAAATATTGATGCTCTTATGCCTCTGAGCATTTACATCATAAATTGGTCTAATATAATTATTATGTCAATTTTATTTCATATCATTTAATCTAACTCTTTCAATAGGTTTTGGATTTATATTTGTATTCACAAATTCTAACATGGTATCGGAGCAATTATTGAAAGATTAGATTATTTTTAGCAGTCTTAAAAAATATTGTATGCTCTTCACTTGCATTTCTATATGAACTAGAGAATCAGAAAGGATTTATGAAGACCTATTAATTGTTAGAGTAAAGGTTAATTACCTTTATCTACACTTAAGATTTCACTATTGCAGATCACTATTCAATCACTATTGAAGCTTGAATTTTGTCACTTCATGTGGATGACATTCAAAGTGAATCATGTGGGTGACATTTAATAAATGTTTCTTTTTATTAGATGTCACATTATCCCTTTAGGATTATGTTAACTTGCTTTGCAAGTTTTTAAAGAGGTGACTTGCTTTGCAAGGCTCCCAAAGTGGATGATTTCCTTTATAAGGAGATTACTCCTTGTATTCTATAACACTTGAATATTTGAATATTGAATGCTTCTTTTTCATTTGTTCCTCTCTTGAATACAATTTTCATCTTGAGAACCACTCTTCTCTTCTTTGCTTCATTCTTCCATGTAATAGGTTATTTGCTTACAGGTGATTGTTGTGGCTCTTATGAAGTTGGGTTTTGCATCTATCTTTCACACCAACTCCTACATGGTATTAGAGCCTTCCTGTAGCTTCTTGTTCATGTTTGAATTTTTCTTTGAAGCTTTCATATTGAAGGTCTTCAGATACCCTTTTTCTGGGTTTTAAAGGGGTCTATTTTTTGTGCATTTTGAGTCCAAACAGACCTGACCATTGGATTCAAAAGGTGCAAAAACCCCCATTTCCATAAAAAATTTGTCCATTTTCGACAAATTTCCTATTGGAGACAATTTATTTTACACCGTTTTACATGTTTTTTATGGATCTTGGGGGAGGGGGGGGGGGTCAAATTTTAGGACCACTCTGAGCCTAAACAGACCTCAACGTTTGACTTATTGCACCCAAAAACTCCCATTTTCATATAAAATATGTCTTATTGGAACATCATTGGTTTTTGGATGCTCGGGCATGCCATACGAGGCAAGGCAATTTTTTTAAAAACCAAAAAAAATGGACCAATCATGGGCCGCCACATGGAAACCTGTGACTAGCTGTTGGAGCATCCCAACAGCCACCCTACTACCACCCACGACCCCACCACTACCCGACTATGACCCCATTGGTCAGTTGCCGCTTGGCCCCACTACTATTAACTGCCACCCGATAGCGACCTCACTGCCACTCCGCAACCCCACCACCATTGACAACACCATTGCCTATGGCTAGTGGTGCTCTAACGCTCAAGTGACCCCTCCACATGTTAATGCCTGGCCACGTGGCCCCTTTAGTGCTTGCCATGTGGTAGTAATGCCATGTCAACACTTGCCACCTGGTGGGTACCACATCAACAATGGTCCCCACACTGCCACATGGATACCATGTAGCATAATAGTCTTTATTTTTTGTAATGACCCTCGAGCTATCAAATTTAATGCAGTGACCTACTGCCATTAGCACTACATCATCCCCCTACATGCCCTTCTAGCCCATGGGTGCCATGTGGCATAACAATATTTATTTTCTATGACAGCCTCTGAGCTGTCAAATTTAATGTGGTGACCTACTGACGTCAACACTTCATCATCCCCTGCATGCCCTTCTAGCCCTTTTGAAGAAAATGTTGGTTTTTTGGCTATATCTTGAGCATACACTCCATTTTTTGCAAACTAGAAATCGCCAAAAAGCTACTTTCGACGTCATTTTGTTAGTGTTTTTTTTTTGGGCTTTCGATGCAGATTGGTTGCATTTTTGGGTAGTCAAAGCTGGGTCTTTTATTTTTCACTTTGGAGGGCATATCTTGAGCATCCCAACTCCATTTTTTGAAAAAATTATATTTATGGAAAGCTCATTCAGTTTTCTTTCTAGAAATGGTGGTCTTTCTTCCATGTTCTTCTCCAAGATCTTTCTATTTTGGTTTTTTCTTTATTTCACTATGGTCGATATCTTGGTTGTTTCAGGTCTGGGGATCAACTTTTCATGGCTTGAGATTTCTTCTTTTGGGATGTACTATTTTTTGTAAGATATCTTTTCCCTTTTTTATCATTATTGTTATCATTTGTAAGCACTTTTATGCAAACACACTGAGATCCAATGTCACTCTGATGTATTCTTGGGCTCTCTCTTCTTGAGCCATATTGTATATGCACAGATGATAAAGTGTCATGGGAGGTAGTTTTTTTCCTTTTAGTGTCATCTACTTATGTGAAGCAGGTATTTCTTCCGCAACATTATCCTCATGTTTTGTGTCCAGAGCATGCATCTCTTGACACTTTTATGTATGTTATGTGCATCTTGATTGGTCTTGATCCTTGATCCACTGCCCTATTGGCCCACTTTCTTAGTTGCCTATCACCTCACCCTTGTCAGATTTAGGGGGGTGATTTGATTAGGATCTAGGACTATTACAGAGGAACGCTAACTAATTACATAAAGTTAACATAGAACTTTTAATAGATCAAATTAGCATAATGGACATAAGAGAACAACAACATTAATCTGATTAAAGAGAAATTAAGAGATAGAAGACACAAACAATTTGATCTCAGAGTTCATCCATATGGACTACATCTCTGAGTCCTGCTCCAATAGGGGGATTGATTCGATAAACTCCAAAATCAAGTACAAGTGTTTACAAAATCACTCCCTTCAAGTACAATAGCATCACGATATTCCAAAGTACAGGAATGATCACACCTTCATAATTCTCTCTCACTCTCAGCACTTGGATGTTCTCTCCATTTTCCAAATGCCCTATAAGAGTCTCCTAACCCCCTTTTATACATAAAAATAGCCTAAATAAGGCTATAAAAAAATAATATAATATTAGACCTTCAATTAATTCCCCCCTTCAAATTAACCTTTAGCCATTTTTGAAGATTTGGCTTCATGTCAATTTTGGGGTCCAAATCTAACCATAAACCTTATTTAACATAAGATTGGCGAGTTGTTAAAAACTTAAATAACCAATCTCCTAAATATACGCTTAGCCACACAAGTGGCATGGCAGTTATTAAGAATTTTAAACTACCACCGGTCGGGGGTTCAAACCCCACTAGTGGCCACCATTTTTAAAATGGCTGCGACGGTTTGCACATGTTAAATATAAATATGTTGGCTTATTCTCTTAAGGTTCGTCGATGGCTCAATGGCCACCGGCTGGAGGTTAGAACCTAGCGGTCAAGGGTTCAATTCCCATTGGCCACTGACTCACTTGTCTATTTTTGCCAACACATCACCCGGACTACCATGTCACTTGGTCTGCTGATGTCATCAGTCAACTTGGTCAACCCAACTTTGACTAATCATATCTTTTGCGTCCGAGCTACTTTTTTGATGAAATGAACATCATTGGAAAGCTCTTGATGAGACCTTTGATTTGATGCTGATTTTTTACCTATTTTGGAGAGTTTGAATTTTTTCCATTCTAATGGCCTCTGGATTAGGGTTTCACCAACCTTTGGTAGGTCATAAATTTTGCATATGAACTTTGTTTTTTCCCATTTGAATTTTGTTGGGTCCAAAATTTTGAATACTTTAACTTGATGTAGATTATTGAAGTTTTGGAGATACTTCATTTTTTGATGAAAATATCCCTTGGATCAAGCCTCCCCAATGAGAAGGTTTTGGACCATCGAAAGTTTGGACTACTTAAAAAGAAGGTGAGGGTATATTACCCTCACTTTACCAATCTCCATCCATCTTGCCTTGCTTGGATGCATCCCCTTCAATACCACTTGTAGGTATTCAACTGGTCCTCTTTGTGAAGTTCTAACATTCCTATCTAGGATAACATTTTCTAGCAATTCTGACATTTACCATGGTGAAAGATAATCAACTGATGAAACTTGAACACTGATGTCTTCAACCAAGATCATTGGAGACTCATACAACTTCAGATTCTCAACATTATCAACTGAGTAAATTTGCATGTATGGAGAAAGATTAAGGCGAAAAGCATTGGTACCAATCTTTTCCAAGATCTCAAAAGGACCATACCTGACAAGCTTGAGCTTCCTTCCTTCACCTTGCATTCTTTCCTTGTTGGTATGTAACCAAACTCTATCGCCAACTTGGAAATGGTGATCAATGTGATGCTTATCATGGCAAGCCTTGTATTTTGCTTGGCTTTGTTCCAACTGTGCTTCTACTACCTGATGGATTGCTTGGACCTTTTGGATGAACTTTAAAGCCTTTTCTGCATCATGGCATCCATCTCCAACATTGTCCTTCCCAAAAGCAAAATCCATTGGTATCTTAGGAAAGTAACTGAAGCAATTCTCAAAAGGAGGCCTCTTTATAGAAGAGTGTGCTGCATGGTTGTAAGCATGTTGCACATAATGAAGATTTTCATCCCACAAATTAGGATGCTTATTATAGTAACTTCTAAGCAGATGAACCACTATCCTCTTGACTACCTCTATCTGTTTGTTAGTTTGTGGATGGAAGGTTGTACTCTTCTTCAGATTGGTATCCATGAGTCCCCACAAAGATGACCAAAATTCCCCCAAGAATCAAGAATCTCAATTCGATACAATGGAAGTAGGCAACCCAAAATGAACCCATACAAATTGAAAGTACAAATGAGCTATTAGTTCAGCAGTGACCTTTTTACAGGGCATTGAAATACACATTTTTCTGAACTGATCAATTACTACATACAAATAATCATGACCCTTTCTAGTATTAGGTAAACCTCCCACAAAGTCCATAGACACACTTTCCCATGGATGGGATGGTACAGGTAATGGTGGGTACAATCCCAATTTCGTATTACTTTGTTTACTAGTTGCACACATTACACATCCTTTTATATACTTACTTACAATTTCTTGCATACGAGGCCAGTAACAATATTTCTGTAATTGAGCCAATGTTTTACTTACACTGAAATGTCCTACAATCAAAGAGGTGTGTGCTTCTCGAATTATATGTGCCTGTTCATCTTAAGGAATGCATAGTTTTCCCAAGTTGTACAACAAATTATCCTACACATAGTAATCTTTCTCTTCTACATGTTTACCCTAGATTAAAGCTGCATAGATATCCTTAAAGTTCTCATCATTAGCATATTGTTCCTAAAAACTTTCGTGAACCATAGAGCTATTTTGAAGGATTATCAAGGCATTCTTAATAGGAGGCCTAGAGAGCATATCTACTACTTTGTTATGGGCACCCTTCTTATACTTAATTACCAAATCAAACTCTTGTAGGAAACCCATCCACCTAAAGTACCTACTTTGTTGCAACTTAGTTGTGAGTGCAAACATTGTAGTGGTTGGTTATCAGTGTGGATTACAGTTTCCTTTCCCATTAAGTAGTGCTTCCATTTTTAAACACTCTGAACTAAAGCATAAAGTTCTTTATCATAAGTGGATAGTTACTTACTGCTCCTAATTTTTTTTTAAAGTGGTAGCAGACTGGTTTACCTCCTTGCATGAGTACAACTCCCATGGAAAACCTGCTTGCATTAGTCTCAATCTTAAACAGTTGATGTAAATCTGGTAAAGTGAGAATAGGTGTGGTGTTCAACTTTTCTTTCAAAGTGTCAAAATCCTTCTGTTGTCGACCTCCCCACTAAAAAGTTTCCTTCGTACTGGTTAATGCATGCAATGGTGATGCAATGTAAGAGAATTTTGTGATGAACTTCCCCCAATATTGAACTACACCTAAAAAGCTCCTAACTTCTATAACTATACTTGGCTTTGGCCATTTCACAATACATTCGACCTTGGCGGGGTCTACTTTCAATTGACCATTCCCTACGACATAGCCTAAGTACACTAAGGATGTCTTAGCGAATTTGCATTTAGACCACTTTACAAAAAGTTTTTCTTTTCTCAATATATCAAATACTTTCTTTACATGAATTACATGATCATCCCAAGACTTACTAAATACAAGAATATCTTCTAAATAGGCTATGACAAAGTCAATAATAAAATGATGAAAGACATCGTTCATGACTCTCATGAATGTAGCTGGTGCATTACAAAGCCCTAATGGCATAAGCAACCACTCATAAAGTTCCTGCTTTTATCTTAAAAGTAGTTTTCCAAATACCATCTTCTGCAATTCTTATCTAATGATATCCACTACTTAAGTCTAGCTTAGTGAAATAAATTGAATGTTTCAACTGATCAAGTAAATCATCAATTCTAGGAAGAGGGTACCTATTCTTTACCATTATCTTGTTCAGAGCCTTGTAGTCAATGTACATTCTCCAAGTCCCATCTTTCTTTGGAACCAACACAATAGGAGAACCACAAGGAGAAGTACTAAGATGGATAACTCCTTTCTTGACTAGCTCCTGAACTTGCTTCTTGATTTCTTCATTCTGCAAGACTGATAAGTGGTACATGCCAATATTAAGAAGTGGCGCATCCTATTGTAACTGAATTTCATGTTGAATCTCTCTCTTAGGAGGTAACCCTTTCGGTTCTTGAAACAAGTCATCATAAGTAGAAATAATCTTGACCATTTCAGATTTATGATTAGGATCACACCCCTTGAATGCCTTAATTATTTCTTCTTCTTTCGCTTTTACAATCATCAACGCAAAATTATTACTAGAGTTGACTAACCTTTTCATTTGACCAACATTGACTAATGCTAGATTAGTCTTAACCTTATGTGCCCGTACAATGTATTCAGTCTTATTTTTAAAAAGATGATACTTATTTTCCCCCCTATAGAAGATAGCCTATCGGTCATACAAATAGGGAATCTTGAGTACAAGACCACAAATATCTAAAGGGACTACATCAGCTTGTACCTCATCTACAAAGTTTGCAATGATAACAAATCTTAACTTGCATTGTTTAGTTACCTGTAACTGTGCATCATCGCAAACCCATCCAAGAGGATATGGTTTTGGATGAGGCGTTGTAGTCAAATTAAGTTTTTTAATAACTTCCTCAGATATCAAATTAACTTGAGAACTTGTATCAAATAATGTATCGACCTTAGTATGCTTGATAACAAATTGGATGTGAAATAATTCATTCCTTTGCTAATCATTATTAGGAGGAGATTCTTTACTTGTACTTGCACTTATACTAGAGGAACTTGTAGTTGATGAAAGAGATATACCTTTTCCCTTACCTTGGATCCCGGTGGCAACAATCCTTGTTTCATCTCTTGAATTAGATCCAAGATCCTATTGTACTAGAGCAGTAGTCTTTTGTTTTCCTTTATTTCCACCAAATCGCTTCGGCCTCTTTTCAGGATGCAACTTTTAGCACTTAGAATCATCATGCCCTTCTTTCTTGCAATGTGAGCATGTACGTTTCTCACCCTCTTTCTTTATTGTAGCTATCTTCTTACCCTTTCCTTTTCTTTTGGACTTTTCCTTAGACTTAGATGGCATTTTATCAGACTTATCAATGAAATTATCCTTACCCCTTGATTCTAAATGTGTTGCTTGTACACATACTTCATCCAAATTACAAGGATTTAGAACAAGGATGGATGCCTTAGGTAAGAATCAAGACCACCTATATACTTGAGTAAAGTGTTGTGCGTATACAATGGGACATTTAGTGAAATAACCTTTTTGCAAAACTCATGGGTGTACTCCTGGATAGTTTGACCTTCCCTTGCCTAAAATGTTGGTAGTTCATCATTAACTGTTGCATATGGCCTAGGGGGTAGAATTGCTTCTTTTAAGCACTAACAAATTCTGACCAAGATAGATTGAACTTACCATGTTGTGAAGTTTCATGCAGAGTTCTACTCTCCCACCAAGTTAGAGCTACACCACCTAACTAAAGAGTGGCTAACTGAATTCTATCAACATCTTCTATAAGGTTTTGAACTCTTCAGTAGTCTTCTTCTTACTGAATCCAGTCATCTTGTTTCTTGGCATTTAACTCCCCACAATACTTTGGCAAGTCAAACTTTACATCCAACTTGATTCGAGGCTTATGTCCACCTTGAAAAATATTAGAAGACTTTGAATGGGTAGAAGAAGGAGAAGAGGGGGGAGAAGGAGAAGAGGGAGAAGATGGAGAAGAGGGAAGTGTGTTTGGAGGATCACGATCACCTCCTTTCTTTTTCCCTTTGTCCTTCTGAGTTGTATGCCTTCGCATCTTCTCTTCTCTTTCCTATACCAAAACTTCTACCATTGTTTGCAAATTATGAAGAGTCTTTTGGATACTCTTATCTTGAAAAACTTGTCCACCACCTTCATCTTCCATTTGTGATGATGGTTTAGTCCTTCATTTTCTGATCTCAGGATTGTATTCCTTGAGCTTTCCTTTACCTTTCTCAATCCTGGATCTTGTTAGCATTCAATTCTACAATACTAGTCACACAATAGCTCTAATACCAAATTTGATCTGATTAGGATCTAGGACTATTACAGAGGAATACTAACTAATTACATAAAGTTAACATAAAACTTTTAATAAATAAAATTAGCATAATGGACATAAGAGAACAAAAAAATTAAGTTGATAGAAGAGAAATTAAGAGATAGAAAACACAAACAATTTGATCTCAGAGTTTGTCCATATGGACTACATCTTTGGGTCTTGCTCCAATAGGGGGATCGATCCGATTAACTCCAAAATCAAGTAAAAGTGTTTATAAAATCACTTCCTTCAAGTACAATAGCATCACACTATTCCAAAGTACAGGAATGATCACACCTTCATAATTCTCTCTCACTCTTAGTACTTGGACGTTCTCTCCATTTTTCAAATTCCCTCTAAGAGTCTCCTAACCCCCTTTTATACAAAAAAATTGGCCAAAATAAGGCTATAACAACATCATATAATAGTAGACCCTTCAATTAATTCCCCCCTTTGAATTAACCTTTAGCCATTTTTGAAGATTTGGATTCATGTCAATTTTGGGGTCAAAATCTAACCATAAACCTTATTTAACATAAGGTTGGCAGGTTGTTAAAAACTTAAATAACCAATCTCCTAAATATACTCTTAGCCACACAAGTGGCGTGGTAGCAATTAAGAATTTTAAACTATTGCTAGTTAGGGGTTCCAACACTACCGGTGGCCACCATTTTTAAAATGGCTATGGTAGTTTGCACATGATAGATATAAATATGTGTGCTTATTCTCTTAAGGTTCATTGATGGCTCAACGACCGCTAGCTGGAGTTTAGAACCCAGTGGGTGGGGGTTCCATTCCTGTTGACCACTGACTCACTTGCCTATTTTTTTTGACACATCGCCCACATTGCCACGTCACTTGGTATGCTAATGTCATCAGTCAACTTGGTCAACCCAACTTTGACCAATCATATCTTTTGCATCTAAGCTCCTTTTTTAACGAAATGAACATTGTTGGAAAGCTCTCGACAAGACCTTTGATTTGATGTCAATTTGGACTGATTTCAAATAGTTCAAATTTTTGCCATTCTACCAACCTCTAGATTAGGGTTTGACCAACCTTTGACTAGCCATAATTTTTGCATACAGACTCTAGTTTTGACCGTTTGAATTGTGTTGGGTCCAGAATTTCAAAAACTTTAACCTGATGCTAATTATTGGAGTTTTGGAGATACTTCAATATTTGATGAAAATATCCCCTAGATCAGGGGGATTTCATGGTTGGTTTCTAATTCTTCCTTGGTTCGATGGAGTGAACCATGTATTTAGTATTTGTTCCTATGTACTAGGCAATTGCAGAGGCTAGGTACCTATACATTCTAGTGAGATGGAACACTGAACTCTCTTCTTTTCGTTCCTATTTTGGATGCAATAACCTCTTTAGTCTTTGGTGTTTTATGCCATCTATATCTTTGGGTTTAGTTGTTTTCTTTTGCGTGCCTCCTGATTCGAGTAGTGTCATTAGAAAGCACTCATACAAATCAAAATCTTCTCTACCTGGTCAAGTTTTATTTCCATGGAGGATCTTCACATCGACAGTTTCTTTTTGACAGAGTTTGTGACTTCTTCATGCTTCAACGATGTTTCTTCATGATCGCTCTATGTTCCTATTTTCTAGAACAATCCTCTAGTTAGAGGCTTCTACATTCCTTCACTAGGTTTTTAACTATCTCTTTTTGAAGTAGAGTTTTTCCCATTGGGTTTTAATTATTTCTCCGCTTTGTAGAGATTTGGTTGTGATTAGATACCTAATTAGGCCTTGTTGTCGAGACCCAAGTTTGCATTGTAGTTGCCTTGCTTTTACTGTATTGTTTGTAGTTGCATTGTCACTCATTTTAAGGGGGGGAAGGGGTATTAGAGTAAAGATTAATTACCTTTATCTATAGTTAAGATTTTACTATTGCAGATCACTATTCAGTCACTATTGAAGCTTGACTTTTGTCACTTCATGTGGATGACATTCAAAGTGAATCATGTGGGTGGTATTTAATACAAGTTTCCTTTTATTAAATGTCACATTATCCCTTTAGGGTCAGATTAACTTTCTTTGCAAGTTTCTAAAGAGGTGACTTGCTTTGCAAGTCTCCCAAAGTGGATGATTTCCTTTATAAGGAGATCACTCCTTGTGTTTTGTAACACTTGAATATTTGAACATTGAACACTTCATTTTCATTTGTTCCTCTCTTGAATCGAGTTTTCATCTTGAGAGCTACTCTTCTCTTCTTTTCTTCATTTGTCCATGTAACAAGTTATTTGTTTGTAGGTGATCATTGTAGCTCCTATGAAGTTAGGTTTTGCATCTATCTTACACACCAATTCCTACATCAATCTCTTTTGGATATATATGTTTTTTCTTGATCTAGTGATTACCACACTTTGAGGATTTAGATCTTGAGACAATGTACAAATAGAGCTTTTTCTAGTATATGGGGCCCAACATCCTATAGGGCCCAGCTACCTATGGTGTCCTACTTCAAGCGGGGCCCACACCAAGCTAGGTCCACCTCTAGTGGGGTCTACACTAAGTGAAGTCCTCATCTAGTAGGGCCCACATTAAGTAGGGCTCACCTCCAGCTAGCCCATATTAAGTTGGGCCCAGCTCAAGCAATGCCCATCTTCTTCTGGGCCCCACCTCTAGTAGAGTCCTTTTGCAGTTCTTGATGATAGTCCTTGTAAAATTCTAGATTTTACAACTTTTGAGGCATTGTTTGAGCTCATAAGGACACCTTTTTAGGTGCTATTTTTTTGTGAATGATTTTTTTCTACTTCTTAGCTTTGGTATCAATTCTGAGATATTATGGGTAGACATAGTCCTTTAAGAATTTTGTAAAAATAGGCCCAATTTGGCACTTGTACTCTATTAGATCCTTGACTGATCTAGTGTCCTAATTTTATATCTTATTGCTTCATATTTGGAGTTGTAATTATTAGAATTAGAAGTCCACTTTGGTCCATTTTGGAAAGTGGCAATTGTACATGCATTAAATTATAATGTACCAATCATTCCATCTTGGGGGGGGGGGGGGGGCGGGCGCGGGGGTGGGGGTGATTTCTAACCTAGTAAATTTGGGAGGGTGATCTTGTGTTGTTTTGATCTCATTAGTTCTTTCTTGTAGTGCAAAGGTGAAAATCACAAATTAAACTCCTAAATCCATATAATATGAACCATAGAAAAAATTGGTATGGAATTATCTGAGGGAAAAAAGTTGCACAAGATATGTAAATGAAACTATTACCGCACCTACTAATGATAATGCTCATCAAGCATGGAAGATCAATCTTGAGAAATCTCTTGGATACATGTTTTTATTAGTCTCATTTGATTTATAATTTCTTTTGGAATAATTCAAGACACTTGAAGAGGCTTGGGATGTTGTTGAAACTTTGTTTGGTAAAACTAACAAGATTAAGGGTTATCAAATTGACAATCATTTGATGAATCTTAATCCAAAAAGGTTCAAAAACATCCAAGACTATGTCTCTAAGATTAAACATTTAAGAATACATCTAAAGGAGTGCAAGATAATTAAGGAAGATATATAGTTGATTCTCAATATGTTATCCAAGCTTGGTCCTGAGTATTATGTATTTGTTTATACCTTTCATACCAATCAAGTTTTTATGGGAACTGCATATGTTGATCCCACTTTTGATGCATTTTCAAATCTTCTAATCTAAGAGGAAGTAAAGTGTTGGTTAACAATTTTTTCTCCTATTATATTTGATAATATTGACTCTTTTATACCCAATGTTTGGAGAAATAAAAGGATTTTTACCCACAAATGGGTCAATATATTATCCTATCACTGCTCTCTAAATTGATTAGGTACAACTCCCTATGATTCTTACAATAATATGCAATGAATATATCTTTCTGTGATAAAAAATTCTTGATATTATAAGCTCTTAACCTAAGAGTAGTAAAGGATAACCAAGTTGTTTGTAGGCACAAACAACTTAGGAAAGATTTATATGAATAATCTATCATAGTTAATGGAATGATTACAGTAGATTATCTTGTTATTTTTCGACTTCTAATTCTATTATAAATGAAAATTACTCATCTAAATGTAGAATTAGGAAAGAAGGGATTATACATATGAGGGAAAGTGGAATTGCTTTGGCTATTAGCCTTGACTGAAATGAAATTCAACAAGTATTCAATAGATTTGCATACATTATTTGTTAATTCCCCTCGAAATATCCAACATGTATGAAACTATCAAGAGAAGAAACATAGCCATATATGAAGTAGCAAATGGAATTATTGTACTACAAATATCAAAATGAAGTGGAATACATTTGATTATTTACAAGATCATACACAATTGTCTTTCAAATCTAAGTGCAAAGCTATCTAATGCATGGAATACAAAACATGAAATGAAATTACTGTAAATGGAATTACAGAACCATTCCCTCTCAATTTTTCTAACCCTTTCATTATCAAATGAGGTTACATTTATAGTTTGCTAGTATCCATTCTTATTTCTAGCAGAGCAATGGGAAAATAAATAGAAAAGAATGAAATATAAAATTATCCAATCTAGATCATGATATGAGAACGTGTGTAACATCTTGATTTTCTAGGTCTAAATTAACATCTAACATACTCAAAGAATACAATTATTACTTCATTTCATAGGAAGACAGTTATATCATTAATGTTCATGTGAATAAGATTTACCATTAAAATTAGTTAGAAAAAAATTATTAACTAAAAACTTGAAATACCATTAAATTAAATTACTACAGAAATTGAAAACCACATACCTCAGAAAAACTAAGATTGAAATCAAACTAGGAATGCTTCTGCAACCACTCAGGTTAGTCCACAAATATACTATAACAATTTCACATGATGACTATCATCTAAAAACTAAAATCTCAAAATCAAATGATGATTACAATTAAATACTGCTATATTTAAAATTAGGGCATCACATACCACTGTATCAATTAGGGCATCATTTACCATCGGTTCATTTTGGGCTTATGATACCACTATATCACTTAGGGCTTCCACTACCACGAATTCAATTAGGGCTTCTGCTACCACTGATTCAAATAGGACTTTTGATACCACTGATTCATATAGGGTGTCTAATACCACTGATTCAAATAGGGCTTCTGCTACCATGGATTCAACTAGGGCTTCTCATACTACTGTATCATTTAGGGTTCCAACTATCACTCAATCAATTAGGGCTTCAGATTCCTTTCCTTCTGATTACTTAATTGTGACAGTAACTCAAGGTTAGAAAATATACTTATTTTTGTTATTCATATAAATGAAAACAATCCATAAATCTATTTCTTGCATCTAGGTGTAAAATAATGGTAACAATGAAATAACTCAATTTAATCTTACCTCCTAAATAAAAGTGATAATACCTATATCCGATAAACAATTGATTGCATAGCTTATCTTTCTCTAGCACATGACTAACATCTTGGGGAGAGGTTAAACATTGCTAGGGGCTTAACCACCCAACCTCAGACTGCAACTTATCCCCACATGATCTCTAACAAGAAAGGCCCTTCCTATCCAAAACAAACAAGGAGTCATCTTGCCATCCACTGGGCATCCTGGTATTTAACTCACCATATGACTTGGCAAAAAGAGATCACAATAATAAGAATATGCATGAGCTATTAATTAATTCATATTAAAAATGATAAACATTGTTATGTCATATTTGATACTGTATTATATTATTATAGATTCCTCTCTTTCACCTCACCACCCTTTTTCTTAGCTACATAACCAGGTGAGTCCCAAGTATTAGGAATTCTTAGAACAATCGATTCTATCAAATTATACATGCATCTAGCATTTCACAATTTGTGATTACATAATTATGCTCTTTAAAGATTTCAAAATTGAATGTTTAATTAATTAATTTAATCATAACTAATTCCTCTTTCATGTTTTTGCAGATTAACTCCACCATTGATGGCATTCTTGCCAGTGAATTCCTCAATGCTTGATCATAATGCCATCATTCATACTTCTACTAATTATATTAAAAGAAAAGAAAGTAAATTTAACTAATAGGATCCTTATCTCCTAGGTTTCATTATGGTTTTCTATCCTCCATATAAATTAGACAGTCTCATAATTTTTGATACTAAACAAATATCATGATATCAGCTTCTTGTAAAGCTCCAACTAAGGAATTTACGTACTTCTAAATATCAACAAAAAATCTACTAAATTGTCGAAATAGCTTAATATTGCTAAATGATTTAACTAAATAACTCAATATCATTTTTAAATTTAATAATATTAAATCAAATAACATAAATATATTAAATATCCTTAGATGAAGTTTGGAAAGGGTAAAATTTGTCGAAATCCAAATCTCATGGAGGAAGTTCAACATATCGTATGACTTAGCCCATACCCATATCTGAACTAATAACTTATGTTATGGGTTTATGTATCATAAATATTTTTGTACAATTCACGTAGAGACTGCACAATTATTCTCAAATAATTTTATTCAAAGGATTTAATACATGTAAATGTTCACTACATAGAATTCATCTCAAATAAAGACCAAGGCCAAATTTAATAACAAATAAGTTCAAGCTATAGTCTAACAAACGTGGCAATTCCATATTGTTAAGTACTTAAAACTACCTTTGGCAAGCCCCTCACAAACCTCTAAGAACAAATCATAGTTAAGTTGCCTTCAATGTTGGCCCCATAATCTTGATTGCAGGCCATATTCCATAGGTCGCAGGGCCTTGTTTACAACTCACAGCCCTTCCTTTGTGTGAAGAAGTTGCCTTTAAGGATCCTGGAAGATAAATATAGACCCAAATGCTGCCACAAAAATGACTAATGACAACCCCAACTCACATACAAGTCGTCCAAACCCAGACATAGATATAGGAATGTAATGCAGTACCAAGAAGAGTTACGGGATTGCAGATAGAAGAGAAAGAAAGTTATATAAAAAATGATCAATGAGTTTCTTATTAAATGGTTGGCCTAAACTCTATGGCTTCCTTCGGTTATCAAGATGGCCATACAAATTCATCACAAATACAAAAATATATGAGAAATAAATAAAGAGCAAAAAGAATAAGGAGTTGAAGAGAAGTTGGAGAGACAATTCGAATTGCCAAACATTAATCGATTAATCATGCCAAATGTTAATCAATTTAAAAGCAAGAATATTAAAAAGAAAGAATAAAATTGGAAGATTATAATAATTCAAATGTTATTATCATTCAAAAATTGTTATAATCTTAGACGTACATATAAAAATCACTCTATTAAATTATTAATTTATAATGGTGCCAAATTATTTTTATATTTAAATGCACGTATATAAATAATTATTAAAAATAATATGACAAAAGATAAATTAAAATCCTTTAAGATACATTTTATATTTTGACTCAATTATTTTAATTAGATTATTTATTAAATAACTCATGCAGGTCCTGCAGATGTATTCTATTCCAAGATGCTAGGTCCTCTACCCATTTGCTCTGTGATGGTGATGCTCCCACCTAATTCTTTTCTGACAATGCTTCCACCCCATTGACATGCTCCCTACAAAAAAATTCTCCACTGTTAAATTATATTATCATAATAAATTATTTAAATAATCACAATGGTTAACCATCTGCTTAATTCCATGAATTCATGATCAACTAACATGTCATCTTCACTTTAAATCATAATGACTAATTATCTTACCATCTCACCAGATTATACCAAATTAAACTGCCAACTAACTTCATGTGAACCTCAACGGCTATATTTCAATTTAGGTCCAAAATTGGGATGTAACATACCATTCCCCTTGTGGTTCATCTTCCTCGATGAACTTGAAATTGTAAGAAACATTATAAAGGAGTATTTTTAACATTGGAATGTAACATACCATTCCCCTTCTATTCATTGCCCTCGATGGCCTCTACAATTTAGACACTAAAAGAATATATATATATATATATATATATATATATATATATATATATATATATATATATATATATATATATATATATATATATATATATATATATATATATATATATATATATATATATATATATATATATATATATATATATATATATATATATATATATATATAACATTGTGATATCATCTCTTTTCTCAATTGGGTAAAGAATCAAAACCTCAAGATCCATTTTTACTTTAAAGTTTCTAGAAAGATACTTGCATGGTAACATAAAATTAAACATGTACTCACTTGAGTTCACTTTACCTAACTTGTGGTTTTTTTAGCATCATTTGAGTTGATTCTATTTCATGTTCCTATCATACTCATATAGGTACTCACCATATCATTAGTTTTATTCCATATTGATATCTTCATTTAAGAGAATTTCCAGGGTTCAATGACTAAAAGTAAGATAAGTATTCAAAATTGAAATTCTTCAGCTAACAAGTTCTAGATGATAACTTGATCATAATTTAAATCACTTACATGCACTATTGGGCATATGACATTCATTATTGGGTAGATCACCCTTTTAAACTTACAGATCACCAGGAATGGGTAAGTGAATCCATGTTTTTCCATTTATGTGACTTCAGTCATCAGTATAATCATCTCATGATAGAATACAATAGCTTAATATGTAAAATCAACATCATGCATATTATACATGTATAGCAATGTGTCAAAGGGTAAACACATGATATACTATGCAAGATCATCATACGTCAAATCAAGATCATAAGCATTTGAAACAATTCATAAGATTCTCATGAGTAACTCATCATTCATCTGCAAATATTTGGAAATTCATCTTTTCAATTTCTATGATTTAGGCTTCTATGCCCATCTGGTCAAAGTTTATATCTGTAAACAAGCATGTTTACACCATACTGGAGCACAAAATAATCTTGTTGTTTAATCAACATCAGAAAGGATCATGGTTCACAGTTTTGTTTTTATTCAATTCAAGTTCAAATAGGTAACAATTTATTCCTACCATTAATTGCATAAAGAATTATTTAGCTATCATCATGGATTTTGATAACTTTTTATCAAGATTATATAAACTATTTTGGATTGCACAAACCTTAGCCTCATGCCTCACACATTCTAATCTTTTAGAATGGCTCCCACAAGATGTTTATCTATCCAACCATTTGAGTAATCAAGTGGGTTGAAGTCGCAACAGTTATTCTCCAAAATAATTGAAGCATCTGGACAATAAAAAAAGATCACATATTTGGTATATCTACCTAATTTCTACCCTAGCCAAGGATTTCAAATTGGGTCTACAAACCCAATCTCCACCACTCGACTTGTCAATCATTAATCAATTAATCATGTCAAATGTTAACCGATTTAAAAGCAAAGAATATTAAAAAGAAAGAATAAAGTTAGAAGATTATAATAATTCAAATGTTATTATCATTCAAAAATTATTATAATCTTATATGTACATATAAACATTACTCTATTAAAATATTAATTTATAATGGTGCCAAATCATTTTTATATTTAAATGCACATATATAAATAGTTATTAAAAATAATATGATGAAAGATAAATTAAAATCCTTTAAGATATGTTTTATATTTTAACTCAATTATTTTAATTAAATTATTTATTAAATAACTCATGTGGGTCCTGTAGATGTATTCTATTCCAAGTCACTAGGTCCTCTACCCATATGCTCAGTGATGGTGATGCTCCTGCCTAATTCTTTTCTAATAATGCTTCCACCCCATTGACATGCTCCCTACAAGGAAATTCTTCACTGTTAAATTATATTATCATAATAAATTATTTAAATAATCACAATGGTTAACCATCTTCTTAATTCCATGAATTCGTGATCAACTAACATGTCATCTTCACTTAAAATCATAATGACTAACTATCTTACCATTTTGCTAGATTATAAAAAATTAAACTGCCAACTGACTTCATGCAAACCTTAATGGCTATATTTCAAGTTAGCTCAAAAATTGGGATGTAACGTGTTATCTCTTCTACTGATGATTCTGAATCCATGGTATTCCTAAAAATGCCCAATTACTATTCTTCTTCATGTGTTCTCAGAAAACCTTGTAGAAAATCATTTATTCTTCATCTTCTATTGTTTTCACACCAAACTATGTATGATATATTCCAACAGTCATCAAAATTTTGAATTATCATCTTTGATCTCAAATAGATGGTGGCGCAACTTTATAACTTCCTCTATGGGTCCCTCCATATACACATGTCTTCTTATCACTTTGTCGCTAAGAATAAAAGTCGAACAACTCTACATAGTGAGATAGAGATGAATGTAGATCCATCTTGATCTGACGATGGTCATCTAAAGATTTTAACTTATTAATTTCCCTTTGTGTCATGGGTTTGACTTCCAATTATATACTTCATGGCATACATGTGGCAGTACTTTATTGACAAAAGAATCTGGCATTGGCTTATCTATACCCTGTGGAATATAACGGGCCCGCAAGACACATGCCTTCATGTTGCTTTGTTGCATAAATTATCAAATGGGCATCTTTATATAGCGACATTATGACCTCCGTAGATCTTCTTTGATCTAATGACTGAAGGCATCTAACTTTCATTTAATATTTGAAGGGGACCTAGTATGACAGGTAAGCATCTGACTTTCAACTAGCCAATAACATGCATTCTTTCATTCAATTGAATTTTTAATTTACTGATGTGGATAATTAGATGTGTTTGATTCGTTGAATTGATTCCAACTTTGGTCTTTTCCACCTTTGACCTGATTCTTTCACTATTTCTACATTTTTTAGTGCTCACTTTGCATTGAATTCAATTGATTTCACTTGTATCTCATTCTCATGATCTATATTTTTTCTTTAAGCCTTAGTCCTCAATATTTTCTGTCATCTTTTGCTTCAATTATATTTTTGATATCTTCATTTTTCCTGTGTTATGTCTTTATTGGAGCACTTGATCATAGAGCTAGGATTTTGTATGAATAGAACTTGATTATTTCTTTCTCTTTCTCATCTAGGGTATGCAAAAACTTACTATCCCAAATCCTAGTCACCTAGACTGATTGAATCTATTACATTATTCTTGTATTCCCACCTAGGCAACTCAAGGATATATATGAGAGAAGAAAAACCCTAATGGAAGCCTAAACCTGACACATACATGAAACATTAACACAACCCTAATCCTATGATCTTGAAAAATACATGAGATTGATATCATGGAAACAACTAACTTTGACTAGGGAACTGGGCATGTTAGTGCCTAGTCGAGAACCTAGTAATCTTTGGTTTCACAAAAATCTCGACAAAAAATCAACAACAAGCTACCTACTTCCTTTATTATAGAAAATACCAAATAGAAAATATTAGTTCCTTGTCCATTGGGTTGCAAAGTCTTAAATAGCATAGGGAGATGTTATACATTTGGGTGGTGGGGAAACAGGGCAACCAACACAAAAGAAAAACAAACACATAGAAAGCAAGAAAAAAAGGAAAGACAACTACACTAAACACACACCTAAGCTAACATATTATAGAGGTGAGATGAATCTCACCTTATGGAACTAGTGACAAAAGATACTTAAGTGAATCCACTTACTGATTGACTAAAGTATGATCCCCTCCTTCACAATTGATTTTGATCTCTAAGTATGATACCTACTTGTAGTAGCAACAAAAGCATGAAAACTCCAACTCTCCAAGTAGTATGCATGATTTTACTAGAAACCCACTTAGATCCAAATAACCATGCTTCATTATATATTACCTGATCCTCCTCAGGCTCTTTGATAGTCTCTTTCTGATAATCTTCTAGGATAAGAAGATTGTCATGCACTTCCTTAATAAGAGAAAAGTGATTGGCACCAAAGACTTCAATTACCCTCTCACATAGCTAGACTTTATCAATCAAGATAGAGAAATTCGTCTATTGCACAAGCTCTTTTATTAGATAGGTACCCACTTTATTGTATTCAAGAACCAAATCTCCCTTAGTTATGTAGTGATATGCATTCTTCGTGTCCTCCATTGCATCTTTGTTATATTCAAGAATGAAATCAGCAAGAATAAACACAAAAGGAGGAGAAAACTCAACCATTAATGACCCCTCTTCAATTTTATTTGGTTTTCTACTTGAGCCATCAAGTGATCTTTCCTTCCTTACATCCTCTAGTGTGTCAATGGTTCTTTCAATAATAGGCTTATACTTTAGATTGACAATATTTGGTTCATAAAGATGGGAAGGGAGAGTAGAAAACAACTCATCTTTAATAGCTAAACCTATCATAGTTGAGTTGTTGTGAGATATTTTTGCTATCCAATTCACTATTTCCTCAGTAGAGTTATGAATGTTCAACAAGCTTTCAAATAGTACATCTACCCTTAACCCCTTTTCAACAAGTCCTTCTTCATCGAAGGTAAGGTCATGGTGATTAGAAATGAAATTACTAAGGAAAGTGGTCTCATAAAAAGGCTCTTCTTCATCATTGCTGATCGGTATTCTATAAAGGATAGGGGTTGATTGAGGCATGAGGTGACCAAAGTTTTCCTCTTTAGTCATTGGGCTTCCTATGCTATCTTTACAGATATAATGAGAAAATTTAGCAACTTGAGGATTGGTATTCATGATATCCTTTTGAGGGTGTTCAACAAAAGAATCATAAGCCAATGACCCTTCTTCAAGTTTTAGTTTCATAAATGGGTCATCTTGAGAGGGTTCATCCATTTGGAAGGGTGATAAAAAGCCACAAAAAATATCCTCTTCCTCACTATAAGGGAAAGTTATGTCTACCAATGGAACTGATTCTTCTATGAACTAATAGTTGGTCTTAAGACTCTTTTCTTTAATAAGCTATTTATCAAGGATAAGATTCTTACCAGTGGGTTCATGAAGTTCCTCCTTATGCTGATACAACCATTCTTCATGATGAACTTCATTTCTTCTTTCTTCAACTGAAGTAAAATTTGTAGGTATTGGTAGATCACAAGTGGAATGTTCTAGTGTAGCCATATAATCATTAGAATATTCTTCTTCAAAAGAATCTGATGGAGTATTGTCACCTTGATTTGTAACATCAGGAATAGCCTCTTCTCTACCAAAGATTGCAATAATATGAGAACTAGAATCAAGTGACTTAACCATAGGAGCTTCATGATCAAGTGTAGATACTATCTTTACCTTTAACTCCTTCTTCTTATCTTTTTGATGATCCTTACCCTGGTGAAATAGATTTCAAGGGTGGTCCCATATCTTCTTTTCTTTGGGATCATCTCCTTTATTGAGGCTCTTTGCAAGATTTAACAAGATCTTCTAAAAGACCTTATTCTTAATTGCATGGAGCTCTTCAAGGGTAGGTTCAAGTCTTGTCCTTTTCTTAGTGCTTACATTAGGGATATTCAAATGCTCTTTAAACATATGAAAACCATAAGGATTAGAGTTAGGTGACCTTACCAAAGTTTTTTCATGCTCAACTATCTATACTTGTTTCTGCTTCTTTCTTTCACTTTCTTGTAGGTATTTGGGTCTTCTAAAATGGGCACAAATATGATTCCAAAACATCTTTGACATATGATCATCCTCTATGTTGATGTTCTCTTGGGTTGCATGAAAGATGCTTTCTCCAAGCTATTTAAAAAGCTCATAGAGCACCTTGTCATTTGTGGTGTGAAGCTCTTCAAAAGTAGAAATGAGCTTTAGCCTTGATTGCTTCAACCTTAGCTCCTCTCTTTGCATGTCTTTCAACTTGTTGAATCTAGAGCACACACATTTTCGTACGGATGCAAAAACATGATCATCTTCAGTACTGATATTCTTTTGGATGACATGGGAGATGCTTTTGTTATATAGAAGTACAAGCTCCTACAACAGCTTGTCGTTAATCTTATTAAGTTCTTGGAGAGTGGGTTTAGGTCTTGGCCTTTTCCCATTTTTTGAATTTGGCATGACCATTGAATTACACTAAACCTTCTTAGACCAAAGAAAGTAATTCCTTCATATAGAGCTGGTAGTCTTCATCCTAGGGAAGACACCTTTAGATTTATGAGAATGAGAAACCAAACACTAGGCTTAGATTCCAATCCCCAGTGAAGTCACCAAAAACTATTGGTTAATAGTTTGTTCTCCTATTATATTTGATAATCTTGACTCTTTGATACCCAATGGTTAGAGAAACAAAAGGATGTTTACCAAAAAATGGGTCAATGTATGTATCCTATCACTACTATATGGATTGATTAGGTATAGCTCTCTATTATTCTTGCAATAATATGCAATGAATATGTTTTTATGCGATCATAAATTCTTCATATTATAAGCTCTTAACCTATGAGTAGTAAAGGATAACCAAGTTGTTTTTAGGTACAAACAACTTAGGAAAGATGTATATGAATAAGCTATCACAATCACTAGAATGATTATAGTAGATTATCTTGATATTTTTTGATTTCTAATTCTATTCTAAATATAAATTACTCATCGAAATGCAAAATTATGAAAGAAAGGATCATACATTTGAGGGCAAGAGGAATTGCTTTGGCTATTAGCCTTGATTGAAATAGAATCCAACAAGTATCCAATAGATTTGCATACCTTATCCTTTAATTCCCAAGGAAATATCTAACATGTGTGAAACTATCAAGAGAAAAAGTAGAACCATATATGAAGCAGCAAATGGAATTACTATACTACAAATATCAAAACGAAGTGGAATCCATCTAATTATTTATAGGATCATACACAATTGTCTTTCAACTCTAAGTGCAAAGCTATCTAATGCATGGACTGAAAAATATGAAAAGAAAATATTGTAAATGGAATTACAAAACCATTCCCTCTCAAGTTTGTCGACCCTTTCATTATCGAATGAGGTTACATTTATAGTTTTCTGATATCCATTCTTATTTTTGGCAAAGAAATAGTCACATAAATAGAGAAGAATAAACTATAGAATTAACCAATCTACATCATGATCTGAGCATGTGTTATCTCTTCTACTAACGGTTTTGAATCAATGGTATTCTTGAAAATGCCCAATGACTATTCTTCTTCATTTGTTCTTAGCAAGACCTGTAGAAAATCATTTGTTCTTCACCTTCTATTATTTTTGCGCCAAACTACATATTTTATATTCCAACAATCATTAGAACTTTGAATTCTCATCATTGATCTCAAATCTATAGTGGAGCAACTTTATAACTTCCTCTATGGGCCTCTCTATATACACACGTCTTCTTGTCGCTTTGTCGCTAAGAATAATGGTTGAGAAACTCTACATTATGAGATAGCAATGAACGTAGATCCATATTGATCTGATAGTGGTCATTTAAACATTTTAACCCATTAATTTCCCTTTGCATTGTGGGTCCACCTTCCAGCTATATACCTCAAGGCATACATATGACAGTACCTTATTGACCAAAGAATCCAGCGTTGGCTTTTTTGTACCCTATGGAATATAATGGGCCCATAGGACATGTGCCTTCGCATTGCTTTGTTGCATAAATTATCAAATAGTCATCTTTATGTAGCAATATTACAACCTCCATAGATCTTCTTTTATCTGATGGTTGAAGGTATCTAACTTTCATTTAATAGTTGAAGGGGACCCAATATGACATGTAAGCATCTGACTTTCAACTAGCCAATAACATGTGTTCATTCATTTGATTGACTTTTCAACTTAGTGATGTGGATAATTAGATGTGTTTGATTCATCAAATTGATTCCAATTTGGGTCTTCGCCATCTTTGACTTGATTCTCTCACCATTTCTACATTTTTGAGTGCTCACTTTGCATTGAATTCAATTGATTTTGCTTGTATCTCATTCTCATGATTTGCATTTTTTCTTTAAGCTCAGTCCTTGATATTCTCTATCATCTTTTGCTCCAATAATATCTATGATATCTTCATTCTTCCTCTGTTATATCCTTAATGGATCACTTAATCATAGGGTTAGGATTTCATATGAATGAAACTTAATTCTTTCTTTCTCTTTCTCATCTAGGGTATGTAGAAACTTACCATCCCAAATCCTAGTCACCTAGACTAATTGAATCTATTATATTATTCTTGTATTCCCACCAAGGCAACTCAAGCATAAAGATGAGAGAGGAAAAACCCAATGGAACCCTAGACCAAACACATACATGAAACATTGACACAACCCTAATCCTATAATATTGAAAAATATATGGGACTAATATCATGGCAACATAAAGCTAATTCAAATGGGTATCATAAAGACAACCAAGTCACAAGCATTAATTGCTAGTGAGCCTAAAGTGTAGAAAGAAGAAAAGAAACTTCAATAGAAACAAAAGAATAAATATAACAAGTCAGAGAAAATTTGAATCTTCTTCCTCAAATAGTAAATTATCTAAAAAGGAAAATCCTAATTGCGCATATTGGTAGAAGAATGGACATGAAGAACATCATTGCTACAAGGACATTGACGAACTTAAGAATATTCTTAAGAAAAAAACAAATAAATCTACCTTCAATAATGACCACTTCATCATCTTCTTCTCATTCCAATGTTTCTAATGGAAAAATAACAAGAGAAAAGTTCAAGCCTTAATTGGTACTTTAAGTCATGATTCAGGGAGATGGGTTCTAGATTCTAGAGCTTCTCATCATATTGCATCCTTGCAGTCTTTGTATTTTTCATTTGAGCCTTGTAATGCACTACCTATTTTGATGGTAAATCATACTTACATGAATGTTATTGGGAACAAAATAATTGATATGGGGGAGGGAAACTTCAAAGATGTGTTGTGTGTACCCCACCTAACTCACACTCTCTTTTCCATATATCAACTCACTAATGGGTCAACAAGAAGGACAATAGAATTCACTCATGAATCAGTTCTTATCATAGAATTGCAGAGTAGAGAGATCATTAACACAACAGTGGTTGATCATGCATCTCAAATATATTTCTTTGCAAACTTTTCTTATGGTGATGATAGTGATTATTCAACATATTTTGATCACACTTCTAGTGTTGATTCAAATATTGAGGAGAACTTTGGCTACTTGAACTTGGGTATTCTCACATGTGATCAAGCTCTTGAGCCATCCATTCCTTCTCCTTCTATTGATATTGCATCTGTTGCCATTTATCATGATGCTTGCATTTATACAACCATGGGTTTACATGAATCATTACAACAATTGGAGGAGATCACTTTATCTTCACATGAATTAGTAGGAAAATTGGAAAATATCATTTTATCTTCAAAGAAGACTCTTGATTCTTTACAATGTGCTCTAAATTCATCCTTAGTTGATCCCTACTTGTCTTTTTCAAAAGTGTGGCTAAGTATACATTATCACACATGGATCAGTTACTATTGGCTCCTTCTTTGTTACCTTCTTCTTTTGGACTTTATCTTGATTGGTTTGTGACATTTTCTTTCACCCTTGGCATGAGGACACTTTAGCACATTCTATAAATTCCATTCATTCTTAGATTTCTTCCTTTAGATTAGGGAGGCTTTATTGATGCACCTTTGGGATGGGGAGTACTATCTCTCAACATCACTATTGCTCTTCCTAAGACCTATTCTTTGATCTTGCTAGGATATTCTATTCTACCATACTCAGAGATCACTCCTAGGATCCCATTTCCCCTTATAGAACTCACCACCAACTTCAAAAACTCAACTATGCTCCTCAATCCAACTATGCACTCATGGGCTCAACTTAGCCACTATGCTCCCAAAATGATCATTGGACTAGGAACACATGTCCTTGCTATTCCCTGGTTAGTTTCAATCCATTTTGAACCACTTGCATGGATTCTTCTTTGAATTTTCCATTGAGTTCTTACTTTTCAAATTTTAGGCCTTGTAGCCCTTTTAGCCCCAATCAGGCCTCCTAAAATTAGTGTTCTTGGAATAACTCTCAACTTCTCCAAAAAAACCCCCAACCTAGGTAGGGCTTATTTCTAAGGACTTCTTAGGCTTCAATATTTCCTAGGTTTTAGATCTCCAAGGTGTTCATACATAGGACTACCACAAAACCCATATCTTCTTGGTTTTTTAGGGCATGTTAACTAGTATGGGTTCTTAGCTTCCATTAGGTTCTCTTTTGAACTTCACCACTCCTCTCCTTGTATTCACTTATCAAGGACACATTCCCTTACTTACTCAAACCATTTTCTAGCACAAACTAATCAATCTTGTAAGCTTTCTTGCTATGGTTCTATACAAACTCCTAGCCAGAATGCCTTTTCACTTGCCTAGGACTTGATGGAAAAAAATTAATCCCCTACAAAAAAGAACCTCGAAAGTCATATTTACACTATTTACAGTGTTCCTTACTTGATTCCAAGTTACCATTTAATTTCAACCATGGGAATTCAAGAAGGGATCATATTTACATAACCAACATTATTCAGGACAATGAACTAGAGGAAATTAAAGATTTTGCAAAATGAAAAAGAACAATTCAAACTCTTCAAATTAACTACAGAAAATTTTAATACATAACAAGATTCAACAAATCAATGAAACATTAATCAATTAAATCCATTCAGAGTCTAGATGAAGGTAAAAGTCTCTGTCATACAAAATTCAGTATCTTTTCCAATGCAAAACCATACAATTTGACAACTAACTCCTAGATTAGGGTTTTTCTAACCTTAAATATGTCAACCCCTCATGTTTAGATCCTAAGGTTCGGGTTAGGAATCCTTTAGATCTATTTCCTAGTTTTTAGGAAAAGTTGTCATGAGCAACTTTACATCTTTTTGCAATTTTACATTTCTACTATCCTTTGGTGCACAATTCGACCCAAATAACATCATATGGTCATAAAATCACTCAAAAAATCAAATTTATAATGTCCACTCCATTTTGGAGACTTGGTCAACCTTTGACCCATGTTGACTTTTCTAGGAATTAGCATTAGACTTATTGAAAACATACCACAAGAATGACTCTAAGAACACCTATCTACCAACACACATCATACCTCACTTGGTACTCTATCAACAATCCTTATTACCTTGTTGGTTGGATAGAACCACCTACAATCCAAAATGAACTAGAATCTAAACAAGACCATAGGGTGCTCCTGCACCATTTGCTCCATGCAAAAAAGAGGTTAAGGAACATGTGGTGTTAAGAAATAGATACTGATGACATGTTTCTTGAGGTCACTTTCTGCTATCTAGGTAGGCTTAGACTTTGGTTGGTGTCTCCATTTCAATAAGTGCTCCATGTATGTCTTGTGCCTAGTCATCTTCTTCACTCTTGAATCTAGAATATTTTCATCTCGTGGTTTGTTCTAATCAAATAACTTGAGTTCTTTCACATCCTTAATCACCTCAGTACTGTTATGATATTGTTCCTCATCCATGTCTGGTCCTTTATATTTCATCAAGTCCTTCATATTGAAGATAGGAGAAATAGTCATCTACTTGGGTAGTTCCACCTTGTAGGCATTTGGACCATATATAGCCAACACCTTGCATGGTCCAATCCTTTTCATCTATAGCTTACTTGGTATGCCCTTCTGTAGTCTAACCTTGTTCAAGAATACCATCACCAAGTCCCCTACCTCAAATTGTAGGTCTCTTCTCCCCATCATTGCTCTTAGCTTTCAACTTTTGGTTGGTCTACATTAGGGTCTTCTTTACTTGCTCATGTACCTCTCTTATTTATTGAGAAAAATCATCAACATGACTATTGATCCCTTCATATCTCTTGAAGTCTCTATGCTTAAGAACTCATCTTGGATGTAATCCATACACCACTTTGAATGGACTCTTGCCATTAGTCCTATTTGTACTATCATTATGGGAAAAAATTTCTAAAGGAATGACTTGTTCCCATCCTTGTCCATACTCCTTAGTCAAACATCTCAACAAATTATCAAGTACCCTATTAATTACCTCCTTCTGTCCATCCATTTGGGGATGATATGCAGAGCTATGAGACAAGTTGGTTCCTAGCCTCATCCAAAGGGTCTTCTAGAAGTATCCTATAAACTTCAAATCTATGTCTGCAACTATTCTTATTGGAAACCCATGTATCCTTACTATCTCCTTGAAGAAAAGATAAGCAATATGACTTGCATCATGTGTGGTCTTACAAGGATAAAATGGCTTATTTTATTGAACTTGTCTACTACTACAAATACACTATTCAAAGGAATTGGTGTCCTTGTCTATCCTACTACAAAATTCATGCTTATGCACTCCCAAGGTCTATTTGGGATGGGAAATGGCTAATAGAGACCTACATTTGATGATGTTCCCTTTGCCTTTTGACACACTCCACACTGCTCCACATATTTCCTTACATCCTTTTGCCTTTTAGGCTAATAGTAGAACCTCTCTACCGAGTCTACAGTCCATTTAAACCAAAAGTGCCTACTCAAACTCCCATTTTGTTTCTCTTGAATGAGATTCTCCCTCATGGAACCTGTTGGAACACACAATTGTTTTCCCTTAAATATTAAACTAATTTTCAATGTGTAGTCAACATATTCACTATGGAAATCATTATCAAATTCAGTGCATATCTTGTGAATCTCTGAGAAGTCGACATCTCATTTATAGAGGTCTTTTAATTCATCAACTCCAATGCTATGCAACTGTATCTCTTGGACAATGAGAAACCTCCTACTAATTCCTTCTACAAACTTATTATTTAATCCCTTCTTGTGCTTAATGGTAAAGGTGTAGGAGTGCAAGAATTCCATCCACTTGATATGCATTAAACTTAACTTGTCTTGAGTGTTGATGTAACTGAGTGCTTGGTTATCAATGAAAACCACAAACTCCTTACACAATAGGTAGTGTCTCCACTTATTAAGGGCTTGTACTAAAGAATATAATTCTAATTCATAGGATGAATACCTAGACTTGGCTTCATTTAACTTCTCACTAAAGAATGCCACTAGTCTACCTTCTTTGCTTAGGACTGCACCCACTACGATGTTACTTGTATAATATTCCACTATGAATGGCTTATCAAAACTTGGCAACACCAGTATAAGCTAGGTAGCCAATTCTTTTTTCAATTTCTCAAAGCCTTAATTGGCTTCCTTGGTCGACACAAATTTTTTTTTGAGTCCTCCTATCTAGTGCATTGATCTAACTAAATATCCTTATAAAGTTCCTATAAAATTGAGCCAAACCATGAAAATTTCTCACTTCATTCCCTATCTTAGGAGTAGGCCAAATTAGAATGGCTTCAACCTTACTCTTTTCCATCTTCAAGTCACCTTGTGATACTAAAAATTCTAGGTAGACTATTTCTTGTTTCATAAACTCATTATTTTCAAGGTTTATGGTGAGTTTCTCCTCTTGGAATTTCTTCAATACAAGTTCCAGGTGCTTCATTTGTTCTTCCTTTGTCCTACTAAAAATAAGAGTATCATCTAGGTAGACTACCACAAGCACTCCTATATAGTCCTTTCAAACCTCATTCATCACCCTCATAAAAGTACTAGGTGCATTTGTAAGCCCTAATGGAATTACTAACCATTCATATAACCCCTCTGTGGTATTAAATGTTGACATCCACCCATCACCCTCTTTCATCCTAATTTGATAGTATCCACTTTTTAAATCAATCTTGGAGAAGTATTTAGCACCTCCTAAGAAATCCATTAAATCTTTTATTCTAGGAATAGGAAACCTATATCTAATAGTTATCCTATTTATTTCCCTAGAATTAGTACACATCCTCCACTTACCTCCCTTATTAGGTTCCAATACCAATGGAACACCACATGGGCTAATACTTTTCTTGATTAGGCCTTGATCCAAAAGCTCCTGAATTTGCCTTGCTATCTCATTGTTCTATTCTGATGTCATCTTGTATGAAGCCTTGTTAGAAAATTATGCCTCTAGCACAAAGTCTATTTGATGATTGATTGCTTTCTTTGGTGGAAATGTAGTTGGTGTACCCTCACAAATAATTTCCTTGAACTGGTCTAATAGTTGCTTTACTTCTTCTAGCATAGGTGACTATTTGGGTGACTCCTCCTCCCTTAGTTTCACCAATATGGCATATCCAACTCCTTCTTCCTTCATATCTTTTAGGAATTCTTTCTCACTCATTAAAAGTGTATTGGATTCTATCATCTCCATTGTGTCTTCTTCATTCAATGATTTTATTTTATAAGTGACCCCATTCTTCTTGAATGATTACTTATTCTCATCGCAATGGTGTACTACCTCCCTATCATATTTTCATGGTCTGCCAAGAAACGAATGGCGTGCATCCATTGGTAACACATCACAAAGTATTATGTCTTGATACTTTCCTATGGTGAACTCAACCCATACTTTCTCATTAACCAATATGTTTTTCCCCTTTTTCAACCAAGTGACTTTATAAGGACACGCATGAGGTATCTTGTTGAGTTTTAACTTCTGTACTTCCTCCTCTGAAATGACATTATTAGTAGATCCTTAATCAATTATGACCCTACACACTTTTCCTAATATCTTGCAGTTGACCCTAAAAAGAACCCACCTTTGTTTGTGCTCATCCTTGGTAGGTTCTTTGATAAATATCCTTCTAAGCATAATATTTTCACCTTTCTTTGAATCCAAGTTCACTTCTGATTGTTTAGAATAGTTCTTCTCTTGCACATATGCTATATTTTTCTCCCCTTGTGAAGATGATGGCTTTTCAAGACACCTATAAGTAGGGTGATCCAATTTCCCACAATTGTAACACTTCATGGAAGCAAAATGAGAGCTTCTTCCAAATCCACCTGATCTTCCTCTTCCACCATTGTGAAAACTTCTTCCTATGCCATAACCACTTCTATTGTTCAGTTCTTGTGCTTTTTCACCAAACTTGGAGTCTCCTTGGCCACTATTCTCATTGCTTCTTCTACTAGGACCTCCACTATGTCCACCTCTAGAATCTCTACCTTTTCCTCTACCCCTAGTACTTGAGTCTTGTTTCTTTTTCAAAATTTCTTCCACTTTAATAGCCATCAGATAACAACTATGGAGGCTAGTAACTATAAAGAGACTCAACTCTTATTGTATATTCCATCTACGCCATTTAGATACCTAGAAACCTTGATGCTTTCAATTTCTTACACTCTAGACTTAAGGCTTAGTTTTTGAAAATCCTCAATATAGGTAGCCACATCTAGGTCTCTGTGTTTGAGATTTTGTCTCTTCTTGTGTAGTTGGATGTCATAATCCTCTAGTAGATAGTTTTCCTTTACTTTATCCACCATAGTATTCCAATTGACTATTAGCTTCTTGTCTTCCTTCTCTCTTTCTTCTTCTATGAAATTCCACCAAGTTAATGCTTGTCATCTTAACCTTGATTTGGATATCTTCACATTTTGGGCCTCTGTGATCCCATCACACTCAAAGTGGTTTTCCATACCCTCAATCCATTCCATAACTAATTATGTATCTATTCTTCTAGTGAAGATAGGAATGCCTTTTAGTGCCTTTAAACCTTTGAGGAAAGGTTCCTCTACTATTGGAGAGTCTGGTTTTGGTTCTATTTCTTCTTCTAATTGACTCCTTCCTTTGTCTTTATCCACTTCTGGCTGTTCTTTCATCTTTCTTGTAGTCTCTGCAACCTCTTCTAATTTTTGCTTCATCTCTTCCACAACTTCCTCAAGAAGCCTATTCTTCTCTTTTTGTTCTGACAAATCTCTTGCAAAATCTTCATTGGTCACCATGGCTATTTTTCCAATGGATTCACTTTCCTTTGATATACACTCTTCACCTATTCTTTGGTCTTACTAGTATATTCCACTCTACCCTACTCAGAGATCACTCCTGGGATCTCCTTTCTCCTTAACAAACTCCCACCAACTTCAAACACTCAACTATGCTCCTCAATCCAACTATGCACTCATGGACTCAACTTAGCCACTATACTCCCAAAATGATCCTAGGACTAGGGAATATGTGTCCTTGCTATTCCTTGGTTAGTTTGAATCTATTTTAATCCACTTGTATAGATTCTTCTTTTGATTTTCCATCGAGTTCTCACTTTTGAAGTTTTTGGTCTTGTAGCCCTTTTAGCCCCAATTAGGCCTCCTAAATCAATGTTCTTGGAATAACTCTAAACTTCTCCAAAAAAAACCCCAACTTGGTTAGGGGTTCTTTCTATGGTTCCTAGGCTTCAAGATTTCCTAGGTTTTAGATCTCCAAGGTATCCATACATAAGACTGTCACCAAATCCCTATCTTCTTAGGTTTTTAGGGCATATGAACCAATTTGGGTTCTTAGCTTCCATTAGGTTCTCTTTTTAACTTCACCACTCCTCTCCTTGTGATCACTTATCAAGGAAACATTCCCTTACTTACTCCAACCATTGAATGGAACAAACCAATCATTCTTGCAAACTTTCTTGCTATGGTTCTCTGTAAAATCCTAGCTAGAATGCCTCTGCACTCACCTAGGGCTTCATGGAAAAAATAACTCCCCTAAAAAAAAGAACCTAAAAAATCATATTTACACTATTTACAATGACCCTTGATTCCAAGTGGCCATCGAATTTCAAGTAGAGCTCATAATTACATAATTGGCACTGTTTAGGACAACAAACCAGAGGAAATTAAAGATGTTACAAAACGATAAAGAACAATTCAAACTCTTCAAATTAACTACAAAAAAATTAACTACATAACAATATTCAACACCTCAATGCGTCACATTAATCCATTCAGAGTTTGGATAAAGGTACAAGTCTCATTGTCATACAAAATTTTGTGTCTTTTCTAATGAAAAACTATATAATCTGACAACTAACTCCTAAGCTAGGGTTTGTCTAACCTTAAATATGTCAACCCCTCATGTTCAAATCCTAAGGTTGGGGTTAGGACTCCTTTAGAGCTATTTCCTAGATTTTAGGAAAAGTTGTCATCAACAACTTTACATCTTTTTACAATTTCACATTTCTAATATCCTCCCATGCACAATTCAACCAAAATCACATCATATGGTAATAAAAACACTTTAAAACATCAAATGTATAATTTCCACTCCATTTTGGAGACTTGGTCAACCTTTGACACATGTTGAGTTTTCTAAGGCATAGTGTTAGACTAACTAAAAATAGACCACAAGCATTACTCTAAGAACATATTTCTACCAACACACATCACACCTCACTTGGGACCTTATCAATAGTCCTTATTATCTTGGTGGTTGGCTAGAACCACCTACAAGCCAAAATGAACTAGAATCTAAACAAGATTATAGGGCGCTCCTACACCACTTTGGATTTCTACTTCCTAAAGGAATGAATGTTGTTATTTAGTCATGGTACATTTTCTACATTGAACTTGGAGCATCTACCACTATTTGACATTCCACATTGAATAATGACTATTATGTCTCTCTTCTTCTCATACCTATTGATAGTATATGCATGGGTACCTACCATGGATTTGTTTCCAATACCCATTAGCTATATATTGCATTCATGTAATCCCTAAGTTGCACTTAAGGGGCCTAAGTTGCACCTAATGGAGGGTGTTAGAGTAAGTGGTTCTTTTTCATGTCACTCTTCTACTAAGTTTACTTAGGTGAACTTATAAATTAGGAAGAAATATATATTTTGGATATTATTATTAGGAGGATGTTGTTGAGTCTTCCATTTGACTCCAACAACTCCTAAAATGTCACATGTGATTTATCCCAATTTTGATACCATCCTTCTAGATTGTATGTGGATGGTAGGTGGTTGAGTCCATGAGGACTCTACTTCCTCTAGGTTAAGAAAATTGTCTCAACCTTGTCCAAGCCTTCTACTAGCTCATGCCTATATAAATAGGTTATCTGTTTGTATTTTATATCTCATATATATATCAAATATATCATACAACACATTAGGAAATATACCTTTGAGCATTTACATCACAAATTGGTATAATATAATTATTATGTCAATTTTATTTCCTATTGTTTAATCTAACTCTTTCAATAGATTTTGGATTTATATATTTTTTTATAAGTTCTAACAAAATAAAGAATGTTCGAGAAGTTTAAAGAACAAGTCAAAGTTTGTAACAAGATCTATGATAGGAAAAATACAATGAGGATTTAATGATGGAGATTGAAGAAGGATAAGGATGAGTACAGAGTTATATGAAAGTTTTATTTTCCAAGTGTCTAGATTCATTATATTTGGTATAAATTTATGATCGATGATCATGATTAAGAAAAAATTATATGAAGAACCTAGAAGCAAGGAAACTACTATTTAAGGAGGAGTTGGAACAAGTTGTTGGCTTAAATTGACATTAATGATGTTGATTTTTTTGGTTACGTGCTAAAAGGAAGCCAAGTCATTAAAGTTGAAAGAAGCATGGTGAGTCAAGAAGAGAGAAGAGAAGATGAAACAAGAGTTAAAGTATAAATGAAAGAGTGAAGGAGTTACTCAACAAGTAAAGAGATTAGAGGATATATATTGGAAAGAGACTGAGCAGAAAAGAGATATGAACAAGAAAGGTAGTGCTAAAACTAATAGATCAATTTGCACTATTATTTTCTTACAATTGTAGCAAAAAAATCTCTTAATCGAGTGGACCTAACAAGTCTATTAAATCTTATATGGTAACATCAGTTAGTGGTGTTTATAAGTCCTTTAAAGTAGGCCACTCTTTAGACATGATCAAGGAGTGATAAGGTCCATATTATCTTTTGCTTAAAATCCTCTAACCAGGTCACATTAATAATGTGTATGTAAACCTTCAACAAGGTTGGCTCCTAGTAGAGCTCTCTTCAAAAGAGTAAAAAATTTGGGTTCTTAGTCCCAAGAGGCTTTTCCCTTTATAGGGTTTCCACGTTAAAAATCTAGGTGTCAAATTTTTTATTGTTGTTGATGATGAGACTACAAACAAATTTTCTAGAGAGAGAGAGAGAGAGAGAATATCAATAAGAAATATTATGTCAAAAGAATGAAGATGGGGAGAATTAGATGAATGTTGTGCAAAGGGGGAGTAGTTATGTAAGAATAAAAGACATGAATGATGTTTCTACTGAACAAAAGCTGATCATATCCTAAAGGGAAAAAATATTGAATATTGATGCTACTAAAGATATAGTTTGAGATGCAGAGAACCTAATGATGAAGTCAAAGATCTGAAAAGTTGTATTGTTGTGAATGCATACAATTGATTATCATATGTAATTTTTTGTAATATAAAATCATATTTATGTGTTTCCACTTATGTCAAAGGGGGAGATTGTTAAGATCAATCTCCACCTTTAAGTCACGCCACCTTAAACAACCAAAAAATGGATTACAATCCGATAGATCAATATTAAGATCATAAGATGATAAGCAATAATGTAAAGACCTTTTTTCCTCAACAATGCCACTTAAGAAAAATTCCATATAATGTGGATAAGTTGATTTGAAAAGTCAACTAAAAATTTCACCGAGAGTCTAAAACATTAATTCTTCATTTAAATTGACATTAAGAACATACAACTCAATCTCCCATCAAATAACATAAATTGCATCACATGCTAAGAAGTACATAAAGAAAGTCGACCATTGTAAAAACTTGATAGTTTACATCATTCACAATGAAAGTTCAAAGTACAAGAAGTAACAAACCAAATTTTCAATTGACATGTCATCGCATGATAACATAAATAAATAATACATCCAAGTAGAATGTCAACATGCACGTCGAACATTACACAATGAGTACATAACATGAGTACAAGATCATGAAATAACATTAAATACATAAATTAAATATGCAATTGTACCATTTTCCATCTTCAAGAAATCCTTGTCTCCAAAGCCCTTAGATCAAAGTTCATCTACTATCACAAGATGAGAGTGTGGGTTAGGTGCTTTTACCACCCAACCACAGAATTCTTAGCTCCCTTTGGGTTATTCCTTAATGATGAACTCCTTGACCCTACCTAAGGAACCTAGCAACTTGGGATGATTGAATCAAATGGATCTAGTGTAGACATGTGACTAATATACTATGCAACCATGTGCCTAAGTAGAACTAAACATGGATGTGGAAGAGGGAAATAAAATATAACAATGCATCTCAATCATATGCATTCAATTTTTAAGCTTGGCCAATAAAATAACCAGTGTAAGTAAAAGAACTAGCACGTAGCAATGAAAAAATATCATAAGGCTTCCAATTTTATACCTTCCCCTTTTTTCCTACATTCAACACCCCTCCAAAATAAAATTATAACTATCAATACAAGACTAGACATTTGTCATGCAAGATTCCTCTTTTAAGCCAATCAAGCAATTTAAAAGTTTCATTCATATCAAAGAACATTACTCTTTAGAAAGAAATACATACATAACATGAAAAGGGAAAAAATTTCTTGCAATATCAATATTTTCTCAATTAGTAAATCTCACAAGGTTTACAGGCTTTAAGAAAAAAATGAGTTAAGCCAAGTAAAGATTTTCATCCAAGTTTTTCTAAACATCTTCTTATAGTGACTATTATGACTGCATAGATGTTCTGAAATAATAAGGAAATATAATTTATAAATAAATAAAACATCTCCCTAAGATATTATGAAATCAATATCTAAACTCTATATTCTTCACAAATATTTTAAGAATTATTTTTTATAGAAAAATTCAATTAGCATGCATAGCTATATGGAATATAAAGAACTCTAGTTTTCCAAATGTTCATTCCTAAAACTTGTTCAATCCTCGCACAACCCATGTTACCTCTATTATTTTGTTGAGTGTCTAGGCAAATTCATTTATGTTACCAAAAAACAAAAGCAAAACCAACATATTTATTGCTAACCCAAAATTTTACACTTTGACTCCCTCTATTAACATTTTAAAAAAAATTCCAATTCAAAAGAACCAAGAGAGAAAAATAAACACTGATGAATCATTTTTCACACAACTCCTTTTATGGAAAATCAATTCTCCCAATGGAGCACTTTCTAATGCATAGCTCTAGATAGTTTAAAATAAAAACTAAACTAAACCAAATTTCCCCTACTTAATTATAGTGAAAGAATACTTCAAAACTTAAAGCTAAGAGATGGCTATACAAGATGCTATCCCTTCTTATGACACATACAATGAACAACATTTTCCAACTCAAAGAAAATTGCTAAAACAGTAAAATGTTAAATCTGCACATATACAAAGAGTATAGTGCCATTTCTAACTGTTTTAAGCTACACGTAGGTTATGAGAAAGCACTATCTAATTTTATTATGACTACTTGGAAGAATATTTACAGACTTAGGAAGTAAATATAGATTACGATGCCACATCTTATCTTGGTACCACTAACATGCATAAGAAAAAATCAGCAAACAAGCTACAACCAGTCGCTATCTTATTGGTAATTCAAAAGCTATTACCACATTCAGGGACGCTCACTTAATTATGGAAAAAACTTGTTATTTCATGGTATTCAAAAGGAGAAATACCTTAAGTTTTTTCTCTATCAATTTATACGTTCCTAGATAGTCACATAGCTATTGCTTTCTTGGCACTAAGTTTAGGAGAAAAATTTTCTAAACTTGATTTCTACCTATTCAAGCTATTGTAAGGTCATGAGATAACCATTTCCATTCAAGCTCTTTGATAGGATACATTAGGATTACATGATGAATCAAAAATTTAAGCTTTTTTTTCTATTTTTCTTAAAGGGAAAAGTTGCATCTTTAATTTCTTTAGTGTTAACTGTTGGATTCTCTACTTATTTAACAAATATCCAATCCACTAGAAAATAATGCAAGGTTTACAAAGTTAAAGAAAATGAAAAGCATTCAATTTTATATAGCAGTATGGTTGCACAAAAAAAAAAAAATTTCTTGCTATTGGTTGGACAAACCACCATCCTTGTTTGTTCATAGGTAGATAGACCAAAATGTTTAAGGTAAGTTTCAAAGGAGGAAAAGTGACATAAATACATTATCCTAGGTGACATATCGAGAGAGACTGATTGGGAGGAATATGAGAGAATCAACTCGACTTAAACTTACCTTCACTCCCCTTCTCAGAGTTTCACACAAAAGCTTTACACAAAATTTGATAAATCACATAGAACACAAGGCTAGATGCATTCTATTTGTAGGTGGAATTATTTAAATTCACATATAAAGAACAATAACTCACATATTGATAGGTGTAATTTTTTAACTTCACATAATGACAAAGAGAAGGGAGAAATGTTTTTCAAAACTCCTATTTTTAAAGGAGCTAGGAATAGGTTAGAAGGTTTTGGTTTTAGGGAATTTTTGTTCTATGAAGCTTTGGTTAAGTATTTGAAGAGAGAAGGAGAATGTTAATTAAATCCTTGAATTTAAACATTTCTCTCTAATTGAAGAAAATTTTTGTGTCTTTCTAATTTATTTTAAAGGTTGTTATGTTCGCAATTGCAATTGCTATAAAACCTTTGAGTCCTATATAACTGTGTTCCTGAAAATGAAGCTTTCAATCTAATTGTTATTTTCTAGTAATAGGAGAGTAAAAAGGATTGACTTTGTGTGATATTTTTCTATTCTTCTTACTTCTTTCCTCTTTGTTTTCTAAATCCATTTTTAGCATCTATGTCATAGTTATGAGTAGATGCCAAATCACCTTTTTTTCTTTTCAATTAAAAGCATATTTATTTTTAGTGTAATAGATTCATTAGTGATCTTACATAGGGAGTTGCACCTAGATAATTCATAGGAGAATATCAATCTCATGATAATCTATCTAACTGTTAGTGTGGTTTGTACTTTGTTGTCGGTATTTAGAGTCAATTTACATATTTTTGATCTATTCACTAACAATTTTTTTGCGACTCTACTATGGAATAAAAAACAAAGATTATTGCCCAGCTAGTTTCCTCGATTTGTATATTATCTATCCCACCCTTTTTGAAATCTATCCAATACATGAGAAATTGTTGCATGAGTTCTTAGATAATTACAAAGAAAGTATCTCTTAGGCTATCAAAAATAACATCAGCATGGAAGATGATCATGCAAGTAATCTTTTTTTGAGAAGTATCTATGCAAGGTATCATAAATAAAAATATTTGGAAGATAATGAAATAAAAGCAGTAAGGTTGAAAGGATAACTTGCAATAGATGATGATGAAGCCTCAATCATTTCATCTCATTACATCTCTTATAATTTCCTAGTTTTAAGTGAGAAAGAAGCCCAAATGACAATAATTCAACATAAAAAAGATCATATATCACCAAAGAAGATGGATCAAGAAAAAATGGAGGATCCCGTGAGCATAAATGATAAGGTTTTAACATAATCATTCTTTATTCCTAAGATGAAAACTTTTTATTTTGAAGGTATGAGAATCCATTCTATTTCAAATGGCTTTAAAAATGAAAGTTTTTAGGTTTGTACATTGTCAGAATGTGAGACTTTGAGTTTCATTGAAAGATAAGATGAGGATGATCCTTCATGTTTTAAAATTTGTAATCAACCCATGAAAGAATCTTACCTTTTTAAAGATGAAACTTGTGTAAATGAGACAGTGAAACTGAATCTTGGTAAAGACTTTTCTCTTCATGAATTCCAAATGAAAGATAACAAATATGAATTGAAGGAGGTGTAGGATGCTTCTCGTGATGATATGGTAATACAACTTCAAGAAGATCAGATAGTGGTGGGTGATCCCACAATAATGGGTTCCACTTTTTGACCAATTTTGACACTGAAATCAATATTTTTGCAAAAAATGTCACGTTGAAGTGACTATATCTCCAAAACTATAAATAATTTCAAGATGACATAAACTAGTGATTTTGAATACTTTGTTCCTTCTTTGTAACTATATTTTTTAATCTAAAAAAAAAAATTATTTATGTCAATTTTTTTTATCTCCTCTGAAAAGTGGTACATAATAAAATTCAATATTTTAAAGAGTGACAGTCCGTTTGACACACATAACCTTTTTCTCTAGAAATGATAATGAAGTAATTCTTTCAGTTTTGGATTTGTAACATCAATATCCAGTGTCTGCATTTGGTTTGATTTATTTTTGTTCAATATTGTATAGTTTATGAAGTTTTGAAGTGACACGAATCATAATTCAGACATACGTTCCGTTTGACACAGATAATTTGAAGTCAATTTATCATAAACCTAAAAAAAAAAATTTTGAATAGTAAGGTATCTCAATAAGCTAGTGCCTACATATTTTTCAAAAAATCTTTGACCTAATTTACTAATTTTCCTGAGGTGTCGAAGTCGGTTGATGTTCAATCGGTAATGAACCTATAATGAGTTAAACTCATATTTGAAAGTCTTAATGACTAAAATATGTATTAAAATTATAGTCGTTGGAAAGCTTGCTCCGAGCAGCACATTTTGACATTTTTTATTTTATAGTAGGAGATCATTCTCCTACAATTATGGGAGTCAAAAGAGCAAAAAATTTAAAAAATTATGAAAAATGGGTTGAAATTTTCTTAATTTTCGGTGTTCGCCTGAACATAATGTTCGCGCGAACATATTGAGCATGTTTGTGCAAACACATGTTTAGGCAAACATGCCCATTGCAATTTCACGGTGGCTAGAAAATTAAGTGGGCATGTTCGTGCGAACATTCCTAAATTTTTGGTGTTCGTGTGAATAGTCAAAAAAACCAAAAGAATATAAAAAATGGGACCTGCGTCTACATGCATGAAACATCATTCTATCTGCGAAACAAAAACCACCATGTCTCGCGTTTCAATTATTGATTGCAAATTTCCATCATAGACATCATTTTGTGCCATCAATCTCCGTATTTGGCATCAACCTAATAGTGCATTGCAGGCCTATCTTTGCCACGAATTTTGTCCACAAATAAATCAAAGGCAGGTGAGAGATTTCTCAATATTTGCAAATTAATATTCCTCCTATCTTCGTTCACGCTTTCATCAATATTTCCTATCTTCGTTCAGTTACATTTAATTGAATTTTTTAATTTATAACTTGAATTAATCAAAAATATTTAATTTTATTTTCAAATCAAATTCATTCAATAAAAATAAATGTGCCATAACTCTTTATGAATTCTCAATTTCTATAAAGAAATAATCTAAGGTTTTCATTTCCTTCTAGAACATAGATTAGATGATTTTGTGTTACTAATGGTCTCCTTGCAGCATGTGGCAATTGTGGGATGAAGACATGACCATAACTGTAAACTACTAATGTTTGCTTTGCAGGACGTTGTCGAAGACCATTGTGTGTTTGTCAAAACCATGTGTGTGGATTTATTAGATTAAATAACACTTCGTTTGGTGCTTAAAATGAACTTTTTATTTTCTGCCTAGTGTGATTATAGTGTTTAAATCCCTAGGAGTTGCATTGGATGTATCCTCTCCCCTCACCATTCGTGGATCTTGGGTGTAAGAGAAATCCATGTAACTTCTATAGGAGGCTTGCCTTGGACCAAGATACTTGATATTGGGTATGCCAGGGGACGACCTTAGAGCGGTAACGGGCCAAAAGCCAGGTCAACATTTCAGCTGCTATATAAAACTCGATTACGATGAAAGTCGTGTCGACGGTATTGCTGAGTGATAGCTCTCCTCCAATACCCTTGTGATGCGTCAAACCCTGGTTCTCGGGGTTGGGAGACCTTCTGAGGAAGTTTATCACTCGCTGAACGGAATGCCCTTACTAAAAACCATGTTTTAGTGGCCAAAATCCTTTCTATCCACTGGCTCAAAGGGTCACCCATGCCCGTGAAGACATCCTACATTCTCGCGGTCCTTAGTAGAGACAACAGTCCCTTGGGAAGTCATGCCCCTTGGGAAGCAGATCTTGGTAGCTCCGAGAAGTGAGTGCACTGTAAGGGGGAGCCTGTGGTGCCAAGATCCTAAGTTGTCCGCTCTAGATAAGCATGGCTAAACTTTGGTTCAAGTAAGAATTCAGTGGATACAGTCTTAAAGCCTAGGTTGTGATGTGACTGTTCACTTTTAACAACAACTATTCTTGTCTTAATGTGTCTTGCGTGTGTGTAAAACATAATCAAGATAAAAGCCAACATTCAAATTTACACCTTGAAAACTTGCAAAACCTTGTCAAAATTTCAAACATTGTCAAAACATCACAAACTTTGGTTCAATACATTCAAACCTTGGAAAACATGGCAACTCAAGTGCTCCTAAACGTGCTTGGCAAAACATAGATTTCACTCTTGCATAGCATCCACTTGCATTCTTCATAATTTGAGCCCCATACTTGCATCATATAGACTTCATATAGCACCTTTTTAGTATCCCTCATATTCACATTGCAATCATTAGCATTTAAGTTTGCATCCTTTGCATTTCACCTCAAAAATTATCACTTTGCATCTTCCATCTTGCATCTTTGCATATCCAACCCTCATCTTGACTACTTTAACCATCATTTCGGATGTCCTACACATCATTTTGAGCATTCATTTTGAATTATCTCCTTTAATGTGTCTCTCCCTCACTGCTCTCTCCCTCTCCCACACACACACAAACACTATTTACTTGTGTCTCATTTTTATATTCATCCTTCCATCTCTATCTACCCCTTTCACTTCTCTCATCACCTATCCCTTTTCTTCTCCACATACACCTCTCCTCTATATCCATATTTCTTCTTCATCTCTCCCTTTATCCATCTCTATCCCTATATCGCCCTCTCTACCCTCTCTTAGTTATATATTTCATTCTCACTATCTTTGTTTATCTCTTCCTTTCATCTCCATATCCCTCTTCTTCTCAATCCCTTACTCTCTCTTTCTCTTCCCTTTGCATATTCTCTCTTTCTATCTCCTTTCCACCCCCCACCCTACCAAACCGCATCTCTCTCTCTCTCTCTCTCTCTCTCTCTCTCTCTCTCTCTCTCTCTCTCTCTCTCTCTCTCTCTCTCTCTCTCAAATTATTATTTTTTCTTTATGTCAATTATAAAATATCAAATAATTATATATTTAAATTAAAAAATATGTTATTATGAATCATTTAATATTACGAGTTTAAGTTTGTTAGATGACATTTTTTTATCTATATTATCTTTTAACTATCATTTGGAGTAGTGATCTATATATAACTATTGTAAATATTTACATTCATTATAATATAATTAATAAGTATACATTTTAATTGTAAATTATTTTTTCATTAAATTATTATAAACATAAGAATTAATGCAACCTATTTAATTGAATAAATTTATATTTAAGAATTTCAATTATTTTTGAAGCTTTTACAACATTGTTATATTACTAATATTTCAAATTTAAATCTCCTTTTGAGTGAATATCAACATAATAAGAAAATATTTATGTTTGAATAAGAAAAAATATATTATAAGACATGTTTTATTTTAGATGTATTTTAAGAGTAATATATTTTATTTATTATTTTCAAGTAAAAATTAATAATAGATTAAATAGATTAGGTATAATTATATTAAATAGTAATATGATACATATACATATTTACATAGATACCTTTTTTTTGGTTAAATATATATTAAATAAATTTTTTTTAAATAGAAGAAGATGAATAATGCATTTAAACGATAAACTTTTATTTTGTTAGAAATGTGAAAAGCTATTTTTATTGAAATAAAAAACAATGCAAATGACTAGGCCAAAACAATCTCAGTCCTTTCGTGGAGCCTATCAATGCATTCACCAACAACGACACCAATTTGGGAAAGAGACCTAGTAGTCGCTTAGGCTAACTTCGGGTACCTAGATCTCCTAAATCATAAGTTGAATTATGTTAATTTTTTGGTGTACCTCCATAGTGACTCAAAAGCTTAAGGCTAAGGATTCAACATTTGGGCCTTTACGGATCTCTCTATAGAGACACTAGTAAAGTTTGACCCATTTTTCAACAAAAAATATGGAAAACATAGCTCTTAGAATTGCCTTAGTTTTAGCCCAGCTTCCCAACTGCTACCTATGTCAAGGTAGATTTGGCTTTGTCATTTTGATCTTATCTTTTTTTGTCATTTTTTTGGTCAAGATCCAAAGTCTATTGTCATAACATTAAACTCTTAGGTTAATACCTTGTAAAGATTTCACCTAAGTTCAAAAAACCTTATGTATACTGAGCTATCATTAGCATAATCATATTCCTAAATGTCATTTTTGACTTACCCTAGTGGTATATCCCCCTCATATTGCATTTTTCAAACCCGAGCATCATTTTCACTATCAAACCCTATCAAATTGTCCATCAACCAACTTGTCTTCTTGATCACCTATCCTCATTTTGCATAGCCTAAACATCATTATCAACCCTAGGAAACCATCCCTTGCATAGTCCACTTTGAGTACACCTACCTTTAACATCCTTACCAAGTCCAAAACATAACCCTAACCTTCATTTTGCACATCATAATCTTCATCTTGCATACCTTCAAAACGACACCTTGCATTTGCACTTGCATAACATCCCTAGGACATTTGTACTTTTCATATCAAAACCCTAGGTCATTTAACATTTCCTCACATTGCATAACATCCCTAAACACTTAAAAATATCAAAAACACTCATATCTTGCATACCCACATCTTAATTATCAAGTTTTGACCTCTTTTATCAACTGCAACCCTGTTTTACCAACTGCACACTTCATGGGTGCAATTGGTAGTTTTAGGGCACACTTGGTAGTTTTAGGGTGCACCCTATAATTAGGTGTTTCATTCTAGGTTCCAAAACCCTAATATGCACTTCCACACCTTGCATTGCATCCCAAGACCTTGGGAAACACTCTAAATCACTCAAAACACTCAAAATTTGCATTTTAAGAAACTTTGGAGCTACATCATTTGCAGAAGAAAGAAGGACATGAGAGCTACAAATGAAAGAGGGGGTTTCTAACCTTGTGTTTGCTTCTTTTGATTAGTTTGGCTTTCATGCTAGACTAGTGGGTGCTAATGTATGTTGATTGAGTTTTGTGATTTCTCATAGTATGTTATGCATTTAACCCATTTTTCTAGTCCTACAATAAGAACGAAAAAATTAAAGAGACAAAACAATTATATATTTTATAAGAAAGAAAAACTTATTTTTTAGGACAAACATTCTAGTATTCATACCATTTTATTTGTTTGTGATTCAATGATGGCTTAAGAAGGATTTGGTGCTTTGCTACTTGTAAAGAATGCAACTCACAGATTTTAGTCATATAATGAAGAATATTTATGCCTTGTTGCAGACGACTGCATTCTATTGATTTCTGTTAAATAATTTAAAAGTACTGACAGCGACAGACAAATCCGTACAGTGATTTTTTATCTGGTTATTGCATGAAATTTATCTTGAGGCAAGGGATAAATTATTATTATTTTGATTTTATAATGGGAAACAAGAGAGGAAGGCAAAACAAATATGCAAGGAAAAGATCTAATGAAGCAGAACAAAGAAATATTCAGAAGACTGCGACACATTATCATCGAATTAAACAAGGTGAAGGAAATGTTGAAGAAGGCTCAACAAAAGTAGAAGTAGTGCCTATGGGAGAGAGGTCAGGAACACTCCCTACGGAATCTCAAACAATGAATGTTGAAGAAGGTTCAAGATCAGTCCCTACAGAGGTTCAAATAACAGAAGTTGGAGAAGGTTCAGAATCTTTCCCTGTTGAATCTCAAATAATATATGTTGGAGAAGGCTCAAGATCGGTCCCTGTAGAAATTTGAGTAACAAAAATCAGAGAAGGGTCGAGATCAGGTGCAGGAACTGGTATGGATGAACTCTTAAATATTGTCCAATATGTAAAGTATGGTATTTCTCATAAGAATTTAGATCATTTACTTAAAATGGATGTAGATAAATTGAGAAAACTTGCAGCTAGTGTTCAACCATTAAGTTTGTCTAAGAGAAGGTCAATGAAGAAGAAGATAAGAGAAATTATGACTCAATTTGATAATACTGAAACACTTGAACAAGCTCAGTTGCTTTCACTTTTGCTTACACAAAAAAAGTTGCAAGAGGCATTGAAATTGTTAGGTGTAAACACAACATCAAAGAAGAGAAGATTTTCTAACATGCAAACTGATTTGATTGAAAATGTTAAACAAGGTTTGAGAAACATAGGAAAACACTCTCGAACTAAAGATAAGTCTGCAACAAGAAAAGAGATGTTGATGTCTGTTGTAAGTAAGAATATGACCCAAAATAGACAAATATCTTCAATTTCGTTTGAAATGGGTTTTAGTAGAAAAACAATAAGAGAATATGTTAAGAGAAGATTAATTGTGAATGATAGTACTATGGAGGGCAATTGGGAAATCATGTGTAGAGCACCTCATTCTCATAGGATTGAAGAGTTATTAAAAAAATTAATCATATCATTTTGGATTGATAACACTCGTCCTTCATCAAATAGTAGAGATGTTATCAAGCATAGGATTGCACTTGGTCAATATGAACATCATACAAAACATTGGTTGGACACAACACAACATGAGTTATATGTGTCATTTTGTAGTCAACATCCTAATGTAAAAGTTGGGCAAACATTGTTTGAAAAATTGAAGCCATACTTTGTGAGGTCAAACAAAGTGTTTGAAACGTGTTGTTGTCATCATCATATTGAGTTTGATCTCCACTATCAGGTATTTCGAAAGTTTGTAGAAGACACATATGGTTTTCATGCTGCTCCTCCTAGTAGCAGAAGTGAGTTTATATCATCCATTTTGTGTGACAACATAGATGATCTAGCTGGTCAAATAAATTGCATCAAAGGATTATGTGAAACATGTGGTGAATTGGCTCTATTTCCTTTGAAAATTGAAAATATTAATGTAACAAAAATATTGAATTGCAAAAGTTACAAGTATGTCAAGAATGAAACAAAGTTGGGGAAAGAAACAAAAAGGTTGGAATATGTCGAAGAGGAGTTGTCTGTTCTAACATTTATGGATAGATTTAAAAAATTGATTCAACCTTATATTTGTCATGCATTGTTTGCAAAGTGGCAAGCACAACAATTTCAAACTCTGAGAGATAATTTTCCACTTGGAACAATTGTATCAATTGTTGATTTTGCAGAAAACTATTCATTTGTTCATCAGAAAGCAATTCAATCAGATTATTACTTTAATAAGCAGGTTACTATTATGGTACATGTTTTTTATAGACATGCATAGTTAGATTTGGATGGTGTTCAGAGTACAGTTCAAGCATGAGTAATTATAAAGGAATATCATTTTTATATAAGTGATGATAAAGAACATGACATTCACTATGTAGAACATTGCTTCAATACGTTCTTTTCTTATTTGAAAGAAAGAAACATAAATGTTGATAAAAATTATGTTTGGTCTGATGGATGTGCTGCGCAGTTTAAATCATCTAGACCATTTTATGCATTGTGTAGATATCATCGCAATGAGAATATAAAACACATATGGAATTTCTTTGAGAGTGGCCATGGAAAAGGTGAATGTGATGGTGCTGGAGCTTGCATCAAACGTGCTTTTCAAAAGTATCAAATGAATTATCAGGGAGTTCGTGTAAATGATGCACATGATGTTGTTGAATGGTGTAAGACTCATTTTGCATTAGATGAGGTCCGGACATCATCAACAATGAGTCGACAGATACCATATAGAGTCTTCTGGGAGATAATAGGTATGGATGTGTACATCTATTTAATTTTTATGCACAATTAAATTATAAAATTTTATTGTTAAGTTTTATTTTTGAATTCGTTGAAGTTTAAATTTAATTTTTCTATATTTTCAATTTAACAAACTTTCAGGTGTCAATAGAAAAAACATGAATGGTTGGAAGAGGATAGAAAAGACACGTTCCTTACATTCAGTCATGAGTATAGATAATTGCAATTGGACATTGAAGACAAGAGAATACTCATGTTTTTGTGACAGTTGCATTGATGAAAACTATGAAGAATGCATCAATCAAACACATGGATATATAGGTGCATGGATTTCGGTACCACTTGATGTTACTGATACATTTGATAAAGAAGATGAAAATTTTGATGATATTCCATGATTTCTGATGATTATAATCATATCTCTGGATTGGTAAAAGTGGGTGAGTATCATAAAAATTAATCTCAACTTTTTATTTAATTATCGATTTCAACTGTCTTATATATATTGTACACATGCATTCATGTATACTTGTGATGCAGGAGATGTCTTTGCAGTGATTGCTGAGCCTGGAAATCATGAATGTGTTAGTTATTATTTATTGCGATGTACTGCAAAGAGGACAAAGTTATATGACCCTGAAGAAAGTGATGGAATGTTGTTCTCCATAGGTAAATTATATATATACATGTACATGCACATATATATTTAAATAAATATATATATTTAGGTAACTTCATATCTGTCAAATTTTAAAACACTTAAATTTGTGGTACAGGTTCTGTTGTGATAGAGGGAACATATTTGAAGCAAGAGAAAATAGTCCAACATGGAATACACTTTGTTGATTATCAACCTGACAACAAAGTTTTACAATATAGCCACCTGGTCGTTGCTACAGGGCTTTGTCTACATCCAGTCAAACTTAAGCGTGTACGTCGCAAGTGGAGACTAGACAGTGAAGATCATGAAAAAATATTGGATGTTATAAGTGTACATCATGGTTGATTAGACCTTTGAGATTTATTTTATAATAATCTGAATATCAACTTTGGTGAAATGTGTTTTCAATTGTACTATGGTGAAATTGTGAATATCAACTTTGGTGAAATTGTGTTTTTAATCTGAATATCTAAGTTTCAGTTATCATTAGTTTATTTAAAAATTATAATATTAATTGTACTATGGATGAGTTTAATAATTTAACAACTCGATATAAATAGGCTAGAAGTTAGTTCGAACTTACATAATTTCATTATCTATGTTACAATTCTTAAATATCAACTTCTTTTCAAACTATTGAATTTCATCTTGAATTAAATGTGTTTAGATTAATTGTACGATCATAAGTTCTTAATTTTCATTAATTTATTTAAAAATTATATAATTTAATAATTTAAATTAATTGTACCATGGATGAATTTAATAATACTCCACCTTAAAAAGTTCCAAGGAAATTCAAGTAGTTGCAAACAATAAATATGGTGATTTTGTATCATTGTAAAAAAAAACGCATACTTTCTAAGGCCATGGAGGTCCTCCAAAAGTTATAATTAAAAACCATCTGTTAAAGAAGATCAGAAACATTATTATTACGATAAGCTTCCATGACAAACCACTTTAGAGTCGGTTCAAAAAAATTCGTTGGACAACTAAAAATTGAACTCTCGTTAAAAAAAAAGTATTTTATGATTGTAGACCTTTATAAAATTAATTTGAAAACGAAAAAATTACTATTCTTAGTTAGGGTATGTAATCCTTTGATTTGACAATTTAAAATCAGTAGAGAACATTATGTTCTGGTTAAAATCATTTTCTATTTTTCAGGTAGTCTATTAACGTTGAGTTATTTACAAAAAAAATGAGCCTACATATTGATCAGGAAAAATTACTAGCTGAGGCTTTTGAGTGCATTATTTCTCTCACTTCCATCACAATGCGAGGAAACTCATAATTTAAAATAGATACAACACAACTTAAATGTATTCCAAATCGATGAAGAGCAACTTCTGCTCCACCAATACCAGAAAACAGAGAAAGTACTCTGACGTCATCAGATTATAATGCTTTCAAGACTGATAAATGATATGCAACTATATCTGTTTGGAATGAATTACCCAAACAACATAAGCGGTCAGTCAGACAAGAAGTTCTACGAGTGTGATCTCTATCAAATTTTAATATAAGCTCTATCTCATGGAGTTCTAGAGGGACGAGGTCACCTGGCCCCACCCATACCAAATTCCACTCTTCACACTTTTGAAGTATATATTTCTGCACACTATCTTGCAGTTGACCTCATGCATTCTGAATCATAACTCTCAGTTGATCAATAAGGACAGTGCCACATCATTTTGAGTCTATGGAATTCTTTTTTTTGTCTGATCCCATGAAGGCCAATACTTTTTTATTTGCAGAAGTGCTTCCTGAATAGTCATGAGGGGAGAGGTTCTGCTTGAAATCACTCTTCTATTGGAAGGTTATGCACATACCCTCTTGCTCTTCTGGAAGCTAAAAAGAACATTGAGTCCACCAACTCTGGTTCAACACTATTAAATTGTTCGGATATTGTCTTGCAAATATCCTTCAATGCAAAAGCATCATTCTCATAGTAGAAGAAAGGTGGCCCTTGCATGAACACATTGATTTCCTTTGAACGCTAGCCAATAGGTTTCCCAAGAACTCCAAAACCAATTAGTTCCTTGGGACACAAATTAGGGATTGCATCACATACTTCAAACATTTCTTGCTTGTCTTGCATACCCTCTATGTATTTTTTATACTTCAACACTTTCATTATCTATGTTACAATTTTGAACTTACACAATTTCATTATCTATGTTACAATTCTTAAATATCAACTTTTGTTCAAATTATTGAATTTCATCTTGAATTAAACATGTTTTTAATTGTACGATCATAAGTTCTTAATTATCAAATTTAGTTTATTAAAAAATTATATAATTTAATAATTTAAATTAATTGTACTATGGATGAATTTAATAATTTAAATTCATTTATCAACTTGTACACATATACATGTCTCAAGAATAAACATCTACAGATCTAATATATCTCTATGTATCTGAAATGCAAACTGTAAATCTCGAATAAATATATGTATGTAGCAAAATATAAAAAGTCATATATACGTACATGTGATGGTATCTAACACTGAAATACTCAATAATCAAATAAATAGTGAAAGTACATGGATTTCATCAAGGAACTGAAATACACATGTGTAAATGTAAACTAGACCTCCAATATATATGCATCAAAAAATATATAAATCTGATCTACTACTAGAAGGACCCCTCAAGACGCATACGAATAGAATGACCCTCTGATCAAGTCTCCTGTACATCCTCTCGCCAAGGCGCATCAACCAAGCCCTACAAATATATATACATATATACATACATGTGTTAGAGTTCTATCTTTAAAACATATATATACATACGTGCATCATGTACATATACATTCAAATTAAATACAAATTTGCATATATATAGATATATATCTAGTTTTCAAAATATTTAAATAACTTTAAACAAACAATTTAAAACTCAAGTACCTGAGCACTACCAGGTGCCTCAATAGAATCATCTCTCTCATGTATATGATGCCTTGAACCAATAGTATGTGTGACCATATGCTCAACAACCTGTGCCTACATGATTTATTATGAGTTAAAGATTAAATTAAATATCTACATATATATATAAACTAAATTTTTCAATAAATGAACATATTTTTTAATTTCATATATATTTAAAATTAAAAATAAATTATATATGTACCTGGGTCTCCGGAGGTAGAGGATGATCAGCAGACTCCATCATATCATCTGCTAATGCAGTTGAGCCTGAAACTCCATGTCCAACTGCTAGTAAATCTGAGTGAAGTGGACTATGTAACTGGATAGGTACATCTGGTGTAGAATCAGTGCTACCAGGTCTGAATAACAGGTCCATGTATGATGAAAGACCTAGGGTCAAACTAGTATCAATCTCAGATAGGCCTCGCAACTGCTCACCAAAATCATCAAGGCCCTCAGCTGTGATATGGACATCTCCAACTGGTATGCTCGAGTCATCTGTAGAGTGTCGTGAGTCTGGTGCCGAAAGCTATGAGCTACGCATAGGTGTATCATCTGTCACTGGTGTGGCAGCCTGTGTCTGCGGAACTGTGTTGGGGCTCTGATGCTGTCTAACAACATCCATCACCGCATGTACTGGAATCCTCTATGTATTAGAAATATAGCTAATAAAGTGCAACATATCCTTCAAAAAATACAGTGCCATATCCATATGTGTCCGCTATCCTGAAAGACCACAAATATCGCCTAGCAGTGGTAGCCCAGCAACTCTATATGCATCATCAGAGGAGGCACCTGAAGTGCTACTAGATGCCTGTGAAGATGGTCAACCAAGTAGACGAGGACGTCGACTATGAAGATAATGACCAATAGAATCTGATGTGATACTAGCTACCGCAGATGCAATGTGCCCAATAGTGTCAATTGCTTCCCTCTGGGAAGCAATGACGACTCTATTTGCAATAGGCGCATGTGTAGGAATCACAGGAGGAATCCTTTGTCCAACAAACTGTCTAAGATCTGCAGGTGGCAGATGATCTACAATGCAGTACTGGTCACGATCTATGATCCGACCACGCCCTTGTCCGTAATAATCAGGAATATCCAAGTAGTTGACGTTGAGCCCTATACGGAACTCAACATACAACTGCTGTGCAAAATAAAGGGGTATTTGGTTGTTATTAGGATAACGACCATATGCAGCTAAAAATTGTGGATAGATCATGCTAGCAATAATAGGGTCTCTGCATCATGTGACTTTGTAGCCTCTCACCCTACCCTGTGTCCCCTCATAAGCTGGAAATAGCTCTCTTCGGATGACGTCTTTCAGGGCTACCCTCTTGACGTCATCAAATGATGCATCTCCTGAAACCTCAGCCCTAAGCTCCCTAGATATGGAAGCTAATATGGCAAGAGTAAATGAATGGTGACCTCTAAACCTAGCTGTCAAATCCTGTAAACTCCTACATATCATAGTACATATGTCTCTATAAAGACCATCATCAGAGGTCAATATAGACTGCTGCAGTCTAGCAACCTCATGCTCTGAAAATGCAAATAATGCATTGATATCAGTGCGTGGAGGTGGTGCAGCAGGACCTCCAACAGGAGTTACAGGTGCAGCCTGACCTGGAACATGAGCTGCACGACGAGCCCTACGTCGAGGTACACGAGGAGCCCCACCAGAAGCTGTAGCACGAGCCCCACCATGAGCTACATGAGGAGCCATATCAAGAATTGCATCAGGTGCTGCAATAGGAACCACATCAACCTATGTCATAGTAGGAGCCGCAGGAGGAACTACATCAGGTGTCGCACTAGAAGCCACATCAAGCATATCGTGTGAAGCCATATCTGTAAAAATGTATGAAGAGCTAAATTGCCTGTTGTACATACTTTTTAATTTTTAACATTAAAAATTATACACATGTAATTAAACATAATCACACATCATGGACCTAGATAATCTTTAACACATCTAGACCTAGATTAATTTGCATATAAGTATAAGATAACTTTAAAGTTGAGAGTTTGGTTATGGTTAGAGTTAATTTGTTATTCTAAGATTTTATTATATTTTGGGGGGTATTATTAGAGAATTCAATTAAAGGGTACCTAATAAATTATTTATATTACTCTTAAATGATAATGTTTCGAGGTTTGAAATTCTTGATTGATATTATTAGTAGAGTGAGTCACTGGACTCATAGGTGGCTCTCATCTGTTGGGAGGGTTACCCTACTCAAGACTGTGATTCAGGCTCTTCCTATTTACAGGTGTTTAGTGCAAACACCTCCCGTGGGAGTTTTGAAAGATTTTGATGCTTTGTCACAGCAATTCCTTTGGTCAGGCAATCTCCAATCCTCTAAATGGAGCTTAGTCAACTGGGACACGATTTATTTGCCTAAGTTTTCTGGGGGTCTAAGCCTTAAATGTATGGCTCTCAGTGTCAAAGCTCTTGCTGCAAAGTTATACTGGAGATGGTGCAAGAATCAAGATCAGGATTGGGCCAAGATTCTGACCCATAAGTATTTCTCAGGAGTGGAGTTCCAGGATATTCCTAGACTTGAGCTTGATGGTAAGGGGTCCTTTATTTGGGACACCCTTAAAAGGGGTGCTCCTCTTATCAAGGATGGCCTTTTCTGGATCTGTAATGATGGGTCAAGTGTGTTATTCTGGCAGGACTCTTGGGATGGCCACCTTCCTATTCTCTCCAATTTTTCCCACCTTTTGCCTCTGTTTCAAGTTTTTTCTTTTGCAGGTTGGACCACAGTAGCTCACTTTAAGACTGTTCGGAGGTTTGGATTGATGGAGGTGGCTAATTGGAAGGATCCACAGATTTGGCCCACAGGGGGCTCCTCAGAGATTTGGGCTGAACTGGCACATCTTCTCTCTACTAGGCTTTGCAGCTCTTCTAAAGACAAAGACATATTGGCTTGGCGTCCTTGCCCAAAAGGTAAGTTCAGTGTGGCCCAGGGATATGCTCGACTGGATAGCTAATGTAATGTAGTTCAGGTGGTTCCCTGGTGGAGAAAGGTCTGGAATAAATTTTCTTGGCCGAAATGTAATTTTTTTCTATGGTTGGTTGCACAAAATAAGTGTCTTACTTGGGATAATCTCCAGCAAAGAGGGTTTTAGGTACCCTCTTTCTGTCCCCTATGTATGTTGGATGGGGAAGATGTTTCTAATGTTTTCTTCTTATGTCCTCTCTGTAGATAGATCTGGCATAAGTGGTGGAGGCGTGGTGCCATAGCTGTATTCATGCTGAATCTCTTATTGAATTTTGGGACAGCCTTGGCAGACCCCCTACAAAAACTTAATTCCTTCAGGTGGCCTAGGCTATTGGACCTTCTTTCATTCTGTGGAATCTTTGGTTGGAGCGTAACCATTGGATCTTCTGTAATTCTAGCTTGGGAGCCACTAAACTATGGCAGTTGATCCTAACCAGGCTTCAAGAAACTATCTCTGCTAAATGTGATATGTCAAAGCTGGTGGATCCTAGTGATTCTCGTATTGTTAGGAATTTAGGATTAGTGGATAAAGGATTTGGAACTAGTAGCAGTAAGAGATCTGTGCCACGAAAGAGGAAGGTTTGTAGAGTGGGGAGATGGAGTCTTCTTCCTGATGCAGTCCTAAAGATTAGCACTGATGGCTCCTCCCATGGGAATCCTGGACTGGCTGGAGTGGGGGGGATTGGGAGAGATGCAGATGGCAATGTTATTTTCATATTCTCTATTCACAAAGGAGTTCAATCCAATAACGTGATGGAGGCTTTGGCCATTAAGGTAGCTATGGAGCAGGCTTGTTCTCTTGGTTGGAGGAGAATGGTGTGTGAATCTGACTCTTGTGGATATGATAAATAACCAGAGAGTGGATGAATCTAGCTGGCGAATTGCCTCTATTGTTAGAGAGATTCTCCACTTGAGTAGCTTTGTGGATGGGATCTCTTTCTGTCATATTCTAAGGGAATGGAATGGAGTGGCTGATGTCTTCGCAAAATGGCATCAGAGAAAGGTGTTGGTTGGGATATTTCTGTTTGGAATGATCTTCCTGCTGATCTTGCTGGGACTTTCGAGCAATTAGTGGAAAATGACAGAATGTAATTGGTTTTGGGTTGGTGTTTTGGTTGGTTGGGCTTGAGGCCTTCTATAATCTAGTTTTATTTGAATAAATTTCTACCCCGTTTTATTTTAAAAAAAGAGATAATGTTTCAAGGTTTAGGTTTCAAAATTGGTTACATATATATCATTTAAAACAAGGGTCATGCTTCATATATGTACATGTGTTTGAATGTATGTGCATGTATCTCAAATGTAATTTTTAACAATTTAGGATTAGGGTCAACTTGTTTTAATTTTATGTAAGTTAGGCTTCAATTAGGTTTTCAAATAGGGTTTTAGTGTAATTAGGCTCAATTTTAGGGTAAGATTTAAGACCTTATGACACTGTCAGGGTTTACATGAACTTACATAATTTCTAGCATTAAATTTAGGGGTTAATATTAAAGTCCATGGTTAAGAATTTAGGATAAGGGAACTTAGCATATGAAGTTTATGATTTGGTTCAAGATTATGATTTAGGGTATTTATTATCATTTATAATATTGGGTTTAGAAATTAAATTTTAAGGTCAAGGTTAGGGTTAGGGTTTGGATAATGATTAGGGTTAGGGTTTGGTTAGGTTAGGGTTAGGGTTTGGATGTACATGTATGTTATATTCATACAAGTAGAAATGCAAATTAATCTACATTCTTATATATGTATAATTTAGGATCTCCCCTTAAGACATGTCATTGAATTATATAGTTAGTTATATATTTCTAATTATTAAGACATTAAAAATAATAACATATGTACATTTAAACATGAATATTGAAAACATATGTATGTACATCTATAGCTACCACATGAACATATTTACATGTACATTTATGAAATAAAATATACATTTTAATCTACATTCTTATGTATAATTTAGGATCTCCCCTTAAGACATGTGTTATTAAATATAGTTAATTACACTTAGTTATAAGATAAATTAAGATCAATAGTTAACATATACACAAATTATACATATAAAAATGTGAATTTATTAAAAATATGTACATACATCTACTTTTAACCATAAAAAAATATACATGTACATCTATGTTCAAAATAAAAAATTATACATTTTAATCTATATTTTTACATGTACAATTCAGAATCTAGACCCTTAAGATATGTCATTTAATTAAACTTCTAAGATTAAGACATTAAAGTGAATTTGACATATTTACATTTAACATTAACACACACACACACACACACACACACACACACACACACATATATATATATATATATATATATATATATAATTTAAATTTGTTTTCTAAAATTTTGTAATGTTTTTCTAATTTTTTAAAAAATATTTTTTCTAATGTTTTTCTAAATTTATTTTCAAAATATTTGAAAACTATAAATTTTCTAATATTTTTCTAATAGTTTTTAAAATTTGTTTTCTAAAATTTATATTATTATAAATTTTCTAACGTTTTTCTAATGTTTTTTCTAAATTATTTTTTTTAAAATTTATATTAAATTATAAATTTTCTAATGTTTTTGTAATTTTTTTCTAAGTTTATTTTCTAAATTTTATATTAAATTCTAAATTTTCTAATGTTTTTGCAAAAAAAATTTAAACATTATTTTCTAAATTTTATATTAAATTATAAATTTTCTAATTTTTTTTTAAATTTATTTTTAAATATTTTTAAAAATTTTTATATTAAATTATAAATTCTCTAATATTTTTGTAAGTTTTTTTCTAAATTTTGTAATGTTTTTGCAATATTTTTTTCTAAATTTTCTAATTTTTTTAATGTTTTTTCTAAATTTTCTAATTTTTTAAAATATTTTAAAATTTTTTTCTAATTTTTAACTATTTGTTTTCTAAATTTTATATTAAATTATAAATTTTTTAATTTTTTTGTAATATTTTTTTATAAATTTTTTATAAATTTTATATTGAATTATAAATTCTCTAATGTTTTTGTAATTTTTTTCTAAATTTTTTTTCTAATGTTTTTCCTAAATTTTATATTATATATTTTTTACTATGTTTTCTAATGTTTTCTATATAATATTTTTCTATTTTCTAAATTAATATAAATAAACAATAAAAATATTAAATTAACATTTAGATATGTTTTATAAACTATTAAAAAAGTAAATAACGTTCAAATATGTTTTCAAAACTATTAAAAACGTAAATAACATTCAAATATGTTTTAAAAACACAAAAAAATGCATTGGAAACATTAAAATCTATTTTGATAATATAAAAAAATACTTGAAAAACATTGAAAACATTAAATTAATATTATTTTGACATACCCGATAATGAAAATGAGAATGAAAACGAGAGGATGACGTGGACGGAAGTTGCTCAAGCCACACGTTCGCCCGACCACCCAATCAACAGTGCTCGCCGTAAAAATGAATTTTGGAAAGTGGAAAAGATGTTTTAAGGCGCTAGAAAGTTTGTCATTACATGTTCACGTGAACATGTACGTAGCGCGTGTTCGCACGAACATGCCTTGTTATGTTCGCGTGAACATGCGTAACGTACATGTTCACGCGAACATGTCTCGAGTGTTCACGCAAATGTAAGAAAAAATGAGATGCGAAAATTTGCCCTTTTTTCAAGTTTCTTCGTCCCACTAAAGTGGAACCCATTATTGTGGGTTCACCCTGGTAGGTGTCAAAAAAGAATCTCTGAGCAGTAATGAACAAGGTTTGCCAAAACAAAATCATCCTTTTAGATATATAAAATTCTAGATTTAATATTGACTATGGTTACCTTTTAACATTATCATATTTCAATAATCCATTTATAAATAAAATGTTTTCTGGATTTGATTGTGTGTGTTTTTTTACCACCAATGTTTTAGATCATACTACATGATCCATCTTCAGGATGAGAAAGTGCAAGATAGTAGAGATATCTTGATGATGGACCATGTAGTATGATCTGAAATGTTGATGGGAAAAAAACTCACACACAATCAAATCTAGAAAACATTTTATTTATGGTTACCTTGCTTTTGAGTGCAATCTTTAAGAAAGGTTTTGGAATAGAATGCAATCTAAATATGAAACTTTTGATCTCATTGGGGAATTTAGTAAGAATTATTCTTTATGTTCAAAGATTTGTGACTAGCTTGTGAAAGAAACATGTGTAAAACTAAGCCTTGGTGAAGATTTTTCTTTCCATGAAAATCTGATGGAAGATAAAGAACCTGAAATGATAGTAGTGCATGATAATGGTTGTGATGATATGATAGTACAGACCCAAGCAATATTTGCGAATCTTTATGGCATTTCCTCTGCTAAAGAAGGTATCACTTGTTGGAAACTACAATTGGAACAACTATTATGTTATTGTTGATGTCAAACCTGAATGGTGATACATTTGCTAACAATATAGAGTTCAATATCAATTGATTGGTGAAGAGGATTTGACAACAGAGATATTTAGATGAACTAGTGAAGTTGTAGAATAAAGAGGAGAAACTATGATGGAATTACAATAGACACTTGGTTAGTTAGTTTTTGATAAGATAATGCATTGTTTAATCATTTTATGAAGTGAAGAAGCCAATTGAGTTAATGTATAGAAGAGAAAATAAGAAGTTAAGTTAAACACTAATATTGACTAAGTGATAGTTTTACTAGGTCAATGAAGTAGATGATTAAGGAACTCAAGAGATAGTCGAGCAAGTAGTATTAGCCGAGTGATAGTTATAGCCGAACAAGGTGAAGGAGAAAATTAAAGAAGTGACCGAGTGTAGTGAAGTCCGAGCATAGTGAAGATTGAGCATAGTGAAGACCAAGTGAGCCAGTGCAAGTCGAGTGAGATGAAATAGTAAAGACTAAACTACCCAATGATGACCAAGAAGAACATAGTGATTTCTAAGTGTCAACATTTTTAATAGTTTGTGAAAGAATCGGGATTTGAGACTGACATGGTTGAATTTTTGGATTGGTCAAAATTTGCAAATGATTAGGATTGATGAGTTGGTGTATTTAATGCATGAATTGAGTTTGTTAAAGTGATCTCAAGTGAGGATTCAAGGAGAAGTTTCTAGAGTTTCAAGAAAGGAGTAGGAGGAAAAAATGATAGAAGATTGAAGGAATCTAATCAAACCCCAAGATCTACAATGAAAAAATATCAAAGCTACCTATTTAAGGAGGGACAAGATATGTTTTATCTTGGTTGGTTAGTTGTTGATTGGTGAATTTATGAAAAACGAGTGAAAAATAGTGTAGTGGAGGAAATGAAAGAAGATTACTGAAGTGTGATTACTTGAAGGGTTTCTTGAATGGAGATCTAAATTCACAAAGTGAGTTGTAGCTTGATAGATCAAACCTTGTTACTTTCTAACCATTGTGGTAGTAAAATCCTTTAATCAAGGTTGACCTAACAATCATTTTTAATTCCTTTAATCAAGGTGAAATTCTAATGGATCCAAATTTGTCTAACCAAGCCACTCCTAATAGGGTGATTAATTCCTTTAACAAGTTCACACATAATAGTGAGTTTTGTAAACATTAACAGGGTTCGCTCTTAATTGAGCTCACTTTAGAAGAGTGAAAAGTGGTAGCATGTAACTTGTTGGTTTTTCCCAAATTGGGTTTCGATGTTAAATATTGGTGTCATATATGTGTGAATTTTGTTTTGTGATGCATGTTATTTAGTATTGTTTATTTCTGTTAGGTGGCATATACTAAACAACGAGCTAGTGATAATTATAAAAATTAAGTTTCTATAGTGGCTGAGTAATTTTATGAGAGATATTAAGTCATTTGAAGTTGTTAAAAGTTGAATTGGTACATCTAGACCTGAGGATAATTGATTCACCACAGCCCCCCCCCCCCCCCCCCCCCCCCAAGTTATTCTAAATATTCTAACAATAGGTATCAAAGATTTGGTGCTTGTAAGGAAATTTTGATGGGACTTAAGCTGAAGATCAAGATGTATAAGAGAGAGTACCTAAGCTGAAAAAAGAGAACTTTCTAGTATAGAGATGCCTGATAAGATTGCACATCCATCTAGAGTTGGAGATTCTATATTATACTACTTGGACAATGAATATATTAAAGTACCTAGACCTATGACTATTGAGAATATTAAGGAGAAACATGAGCCCAATCAAATGGTGATAGATTTGGAATCTTCCCTAATTTATGTTGAATTTGATGACATAAAGAATTGCACTACCACAACGAAAATGTGGGATGAGTTGGCACAAATTCATCGAGGAGACAAAAATGTAATAAGGGCTCAAGTTGAAAGTTTGAGAGGCGGGTTTGATGACACAAGATGAAAGAAGGAGAGACTATTGTATAGTATTGTGGCTTAATCAAGGAGGATATGAATTCTTTTAGAGGAGTTGGAGAAGACATATCTAATGAGACTTTCATAAGAAAGGTATTGAGGACTTACTTCTTGTATATGCAATTAGAGTATCTACAATTCAAGAACTGAGATGTACACATAGTAATGATCTAACCTTGGATGGTCTAATTGGTAGACTCACTGCATTGAATTATCAAATTTTGATAAATATACACCTTTTACTATTGAATGTACTTTCAACTCTTAACTAACCCTTGATGGATCTAAAAGAAAGAAAAAGAATAAGCCTATGGACAATGATAGTGAATCCTATGATGACCTTGATGAGTTGTGTTGGCTCCTGAATTAATAGTTTTTTAATAACCCAATGATAGGAACAAACACATATAGGGGTGGCTAATTCTCATGTTTAATATACCTATTCAGACATTGGGGCCAATTATAAGGCTATACTCCTTCTTCAGGTTTTGGTAAGACCTAGGCAGATGAATCTTAGATTCATTCATATGGTACCAATTCCAAAAGCATACAATTTAAATCTTCTAATGTAGATAAAACCCTTGTTCTTCTATGCTTATGCAAAAAAAAATAGACATGAAATAGAAAATAACATGACCTATGAACTTGACAAGCTAAGTGAGGGTAAACCTATTGAGCTCTTCAACATAAAATGGCAAATGAATTTGATTAATATGTTGAATATTAGAAAACCAAGAAATGAACAACAAACCACTTAGATCATGTAGCTAACCAATGTCTTATCTATTGGGCAATTCTAAAAATCACAAATATACATCCTTAGAAATAATTGATATATCTCATATATCAAGATTTCCAAATCTATTCATTCACCTTGTGAATTAGACATCTACATCATTTATGAATCTCATACTTGACCTATCCCTTCATGAAATCTACAACCCTATGATGATAAACTAAGCATTTACATGATCCCTTGAATCACAAGAAAAATATATCAACACATACAACCTAAATCTAATAGCAACTACTATTTGTGCTCTTTGTTCCCAAACCACAAAAGAGTACAAACAACATGATGAGGAGACAAGATTCAAATTGAAGATAAACTTTTTGTTGCATTTTATTTATTTCCTTGAAACATATACATGAGGATACATGAAAGAACTCATAAAACCATTGAATAGACCAAAACTATCTATAATACTTCATTAATGTTTTTCATACCAAAGAGAATGTTGAGAATGTTGGTCTCACAATAATAAATCCAAAACCAACCTTGTGGTGTCACAATAATAAAAATTGGAACTCCAATGGTATTACAGCCATGAAATAAATTTCAACCAAACTGGAACCCTTTCCTCCACATCTTGGAAATCCTTATAAAGGATTGCAACAAGCTTCAGATGGGAGGATACATGTCATAATCTTACTAAAAATAAAAATACAGAGACATTTCTACAAAGTTACATTTTAAACTATTCTCTATATTTAGATAGAACTTGGAAAGTAGTTGCAAAGATGATAGGAGGCACTTATTGTGAGAGCCTTCAACTTAATTTTGTTTTTCTTTTACTACCTTTAGTCATGGAAACCTTCAAATGCTTCTACCCACATATCCTTAATCTCTTCAACTACTTTCAAAACATTTACTTCTTTCTTGATGGGTTGTTCATTGTATCTTATTTTATCTCAGTTTATTATTGTTACACTCCATCTAAAAATCTAATTACCATCATGGATGTAGAGCATCAACTCATCTTTCTTGGCATCGTTTGGTTCTGACCTATGCATTATTCTATTGATTCACTTTGAAATCAAACCCTTTGTATTCTCATAAGCCTGGAAACTTTCTCATATGATCATACGATCACAACCCTATGTAGCATTGGGCTTTGTATTTTCTAGCCTTACAATCTTATGATCACAACCAACCTACTTTTTTGTCATAACTCCAAAAGCATCCTCTAACTTCTCATGTGATCTCATGATCTTCCTTCTTGCATTTAATCTTATGATTGGCTTGAGATCATAAGTCTTTATCTTTGCCTTTTCGATCACACGAAGCTCTTGTATCTTTTTAACTCTCAATGTAGAAGAATTCCAACCACACGATAAGCATAACATCAAAAATCTCACATTTTCCTTTCCCAATGATACAACCTTAGAAAATAGCTACTTTCTAGCCCTCTGATATTATGATGAGCATAGGATCGTAACATATCAACCTTTTCCTTCTAACTACCCAAAAATTCATGCCATCTTAGCTCTTTATCTTTACTCTTATGATCCCACAATGAGTGTAAAATCACAACTCCATTTCTTCTGGCTCCCAACTATGGGATTTCTCGATCTTAAAAACTAGGCGTAACTTTAGAGCTTTGAATATTTTACCTCCTGATCTTAAAAATTATCATATCATCTTAGGTCTCGAACCTTATCTTTACGATCACATGATTATACTCCTGAGCATACCACGTGGCATCTTCTGATTTGTTGGATCCACCACCTCACTATTTCTTTCCACATGTCATATTTTCACAACCATTAGGGCCTTTACCCTTGTCTATACATTAATTTGAGTGACCATGTGCCTAAATCCATTTCACACCGTCAGAGCTCATTTCTTTGACCGTGGGTTAACATGAGTGACCACGTGAAATAAGCCTTTGCACTTTTGGAGTTAATTCTCTTAACTTGGCATTAACTTTTGCAACCATGTGACTAATGACTAATTGACCCTCTTCATAATGTCAAAGTAGTTAGCCTTAATTGTGACATCACCTTGTGATGTTGTGACTTGTCATACTCGCCATGGTTACACCTTCACCACAGTTTATCCCTTTTCTTCATCATTGGCTACGACAATGTAAAAAGGCTTATCCTTAAATTTTCAAGGGTGCGGGTCCAAGACTTAAAATTTTTTCTAGTTGTGATCCAACAATGGTTTAAAAAATCACTCTTTCACTTCTTTGGGACTGCCAGAGATAAGGTTTGTTTTAGTTGTGCAATGGTGTGACCACTATTTTGATTAACCACCACATAGTTCTCGCAGTCTCGCAACATAACTTTTAACTACTTATTGAAACCATGCAAATATGCGATGAACTTTAACTCAACTATTTTGACTTCCTCACAAGCTCATAACCTAACCTTTAATTCGACAATTAACCCTTGTGAACGTACAATCAAAGCACTTTGCCATTTTTCAACTAAGACCTCACATTATCTTTAACTCTGTGTGAAGATGTGACCACCCTTTTGAATTGATTACCACCTTGTTCCACAATAGCATACCTCAAGATCTTAACTATTTTGGAAATCATCCAATGATGTAAAAATAGGCTTTCACTACTTGACAGTCTAGACTATGGGTTAACTTTCACTCCTTGTGATGTTGTGATTTTAACTATCTTGATCACTTTTAATGCATTTGCAACTTAAAATCCCTTCAATATCTTCTAACTTGTGACAGTGTGATAACCATTTAAGTTGACTATTTCTTTCAATCACAACATTGCAACTTGAGGATCCTTAAGCAATGATCATGAGATCTCCACTAAATTTGTCCCTCACAACCTTGACCCTATAGTTATCATTAATCTTTACAACATTGTGATGATCCTCTGATTGGATACTTCACACCCTCACAACTATTGAAAGAGTTAGCATTCAAAATGGGGTGATGTTGTGACAAAAGCCACATTGCAACTTGAACCATTATAAAGGCATGACATTAAGACATGAAAAATAGCCAAGAACCTAGGGATATCAATGTATAAACAATATTTTTCATATATCCCTATCATACTTGCAAATCATTTCATGGACAATTTATCATAACATTATGACGCCTCGCCCCAACTCATCTTAGCATAGTTGATACATTATTATTTTGATACTCATGACTCGATATGTTGAGACACTATATGATACACTGAACATTATTATGTTATTTTATGTTGTATGATGTTTTACCTTATAATGTTTAATTATGTTATTCAATATTTTATGAACATGTATACTGATGAAGTAGTGTGGAAAGTGAATGCAAAATTAACACTTTGATCATGCAATATTAGTAGTTAAGTATATGAACATAAACGAGATAAATAGTTAATTAATTGAAAGATGTATGTTGTAAGTTATGTGGTTATCTTGATGAGTTATATATCTATATGCATGTGATTTTATTGAGCTACTGATGTGTACAATGAGTCTGTAGGATATTTTAGCTGAGAAATCTAATAGAGAAATGAAACTAAACCCTATGTACTGTTTGTGGAAACCAGCGATAAATATGATGAAAGATGCAAACCCTATTGTTCATATTTTATTTGTACTATGGATTGAATGAATATATCATTCTGTAATCATTAAGTGTTAATGTTTTGTAATAGTGATTTTTTAGCATCACTTGACACTCGTGAATTGTATAAGCATTCCAACATGATAGTTAGGATTAACCAAGTAATCTAAAGATCTAAGTTGGACTAGGTTAGTGACCTTTTTGCTAATCAATTAGTAATCAAGATTAATTACCCTAATTAGGATTAGTGAGTAATCTACTTTTTTGAAGGTTTGTTAGAAAGTCCTAAATTTTTTAGAGCTTTTGTTAGGTCCCTTATTAGTCCTAGAAGCTAAAAATCATTAAAAATAAGTACCTAAGGGCTATGGGTATGGTTTGGGGGCATTTTCCACCCCCCAACCCCTTTTGTTGACTTTTATGGTCACCTAAATATCTCATTTTTTCTTTTTTGCGAAAATTGAATGTTTTCATCATGAGCTAGATAACTTTAACTCCACCTTGAGGTTAGCCTTATGACTAGTTGAGTTAGAAGACTCTAGAACTTTTAGGTAAGTGGGGGAGTTATTACTTCTAGAGTTGGTGGAGTTTAGGATCTTATTCAAAGGTATTTTGGAGAGGGTTTGAGTGTTCACCCAACCTTTAGTTTTAGAGTGCAATTTAGGATTGAAGGAGAAGGAGAAGGAAGGAAATGCTCATCTCAAATTGTTCAATTGCCATAACCCAATTTTGAAGGTAGGAATCCCTTAGCTCATGTTGTTTATGTTTCATGTTTAAGTTATTTTGTTTGCACATGTATGTTCATGTGTGTGTTGAGTATGTTTGGGAGGGATTGAAATAGGTTTTCTTAAATGTTTTTTCCTTTGTATTTTGCTTTGAATTTTGAAGGTATTGTATGGGTTCTATTGGTATTACTCACCCTCAGATAGGGCAGAAGTGGCCATGTACAGGAGGAGGTCTTTAGTTGGACTCCAATAGTGTAGAGTCTCTTCTCAAGATGAGAAGAGGGAGAGAGAGTAGGGTGTTATGGGCCCCTACTCGTCAGCACAAACCATGTGTATGAGTTTTGAAATTAAGATATGGAAGAATGGAAGTTCTTGAGTTTATAGCCCCAATAGGACACCTATTTTGGTGTTGCGAATGACATCTCCTATTGGAAAAATCCACCTTATCCCTAGTCTGGTTCAATGACAAACTTGTTGTGCAAATCGGGATGGGATCGAATGTTTGATTTATCTTCATGTTATGATTGGTTGTCTCCCGATTAGTTTTTGTTCTCTCGATGATCATCATGATATATTGCATAATTCATAATGGATCTCTTGCTAAGGAGCCAAAAGGAAATTCAAAATTGTTAATGGATTTCAAATATGTTGGGAGTTTTTCCCTTGGGATAATAATCTTGTGTAAAAATGTTATTTTAAACTTATTGTGGAAATGGCAATGATGTTGGGTTTTCTTCTTGGTTCTTTCCTAGCGGAGCCTTTGAATCAAGTAGTTCTATAAAAAAAAAAAAGAGTAGTATTCTTTCATATGAGTTTTTCCTTGTAATTTAGTTATATGTATGTGTGTATCAAAAATGGGATAAAATGATGTTTCACTCTTGCTATAGTAATCTTATGTTTTTAAGATTTTACTCATTTGATTAAGGTTAAATAGATAAAATGGTGATATACAATTATGCAAATTTTAAGTTCAAATATGTTAAGGAAAAATTTATGTTATGGTTGGAAATTTGATTTATTTTCGTGATTGTTTGGAGAGAAAATGATCTTACATTGTTGTTAAAACAAATTTTTCAACCCATTTGTTTAACTAAGTATTTAGTAAATTCAATTAGAAAAAGAAAAATATAAAGCTCCTTGTCATAAAAATAATTTGCTTAGGAAATCCACACTTAGAAAAAAAATAGGGTTGAAAAAAAAATATACCTCCTCAAGAAAAAATGCTCACTGGATTTTGTATGGAAAAAAAATTAATCATTCCCCTTTTGAATAGAGAATCTTAGAAGATTCTCTAAATATCCTTTTAAGATTAATTAATATTTCAACTTTAGAAAAGAATAATAAATAATAAATATAAATCTATATATAAATATCTATTTTCTAAATATCCTAAAAGCCCCAACAAAAAAACTTTATGACATAACTATTTGTTCTATCCTATTTTTACCTTTTTGCCTCTTCCTAAAACCCAGGCATACCTTTCTTTGGAAGTCTTTTTGCTGCTTTGGCAGCCCCTTGGTATGCGTGGGAAGCCCTTGAAGAGTACCTATGTCAGTTTGACTTGACATAAGGGAAAAAAATTAAAGTGGACAAGTCTATAATGCAGTTTGGCAAATTTAAAACTTTCCCATAACCATCCTTCCTAACAGCTAGCATACATCCTCCATGGAAATTTCTTGGGCTGCATTTTTTTTTCAAATTTCCCCCTTTGGTATACATGTGGGAGACTTGGAGAAGTGGACATACATTAGCCTTGTGGCCTAGGCATTGGGTAGGTGGGGATATGTCATGTCCCCTTTTCAAATAATTAAAAATAATAATCTTTGCTAAGGCAGGCAGGCCCAAAAAGGTGAAGTTTCAGCAAAAGGGGATAATCTTTGGAAGCAAATGGACTAATAAATAAAAATTATTATTAAAATATATTTTATTAACCCATATTGGACGTGAGTTAGGGTTATGCCCTCTTTTAAGGGGTTTGGAGGCATTCTGGGCTCATTCCAGAACTTGATTTTTGCTCATTTCTTTGTTATTCTTCAGAGGCTGCCAAACCTGTGGAGAAGGAGACCCAAGAACAGGAGTTTGTAGGTTTCCAGGGAGACCCAAGAATGGGAGTTCTAAAGTTTCCAAGAAGGCTAAGGATGGGAGTTTGAAGCCATTCCATGTGCATGCTCATGCAGAGTTTGCCTTTGTGCTGAACAGTGCAGATTTGTAAGTTTTCGGGTGTATTTTTTGTAAGAGTTTGGTGTTTCCAGTTGAGTATTTCATATCAGTTTGGGTTGCTGTTGTATATCAGACTTTTAAATGTTAAAATAGAGCTTAAAATATGTATTTGGATATGATTATACTTCTGTGATAGATTATTAAGTTTTTGTGGTGATTTTGGGCTATTTTGTGCTATTTTCAGGAGCCCGATGAGCATTGTTTTTGTCCTCCGTTTGGGAGCTATTGTGTGCACGTTATATAGATCTAGAAATGTCATTTTATAGGCTGTTATGCTGCTCAAATTTTTGTAAAAATGTCCACTTTCAGATTTATTAATAATAGGTGAAGCTGTGAAGCTTTTGACACTATTTCTGGCATACCCGACTTGGGGTTTATTGAGAAATTGGTGGATCTTTGAAATATTGGTTGTTTGATCTTAAAAATCTGATTAGAGGTTGGAAATATCATACAAAACCAGTAAAGGGACATTTCAAGATAATTGGGATGTATAGGTTGGTTAGGGGGGTCTGTGGGTTAGTATTAAATTAGAATGTTGGTGGGGGTAGGTTAGTTAAGATGTTAGGTGTTAGTAAATCTTTATTATTTTATTTAGTTAGTAATATTAGGTTGTAGGTTAGTAAGTGTTTTAAATTTAGTTAATTTATGCTTATGTAATTTAATGTATATGTTTTAAATATTAGAATGTAGTTAAAGTGTTAGTTAAAGTCATTTGTTATAATTTAATTTTAGTTTTAGTAAGTGTTAGTTTTTAAAATTTTTTTAAAAAAGTTATTATGTTTTTGTATATTAGTTACTTAGTATATTTTAGTTAATATGTGTTTATGATTAGATTATATTTAGAAAATTTAGTATCATTATTGGTTTAATATGTTGTCGAAAATAAGTTAGTTATTTTATTTAATCCATTTTAAAAATAATTTAGATTTATTATGTTAAGTGATTATATTGTTTTTAAATTGAAAGTTAGTGTTATTTTATTTTAAAATGTTTTAGATTAGTAAAGGTTATAAACTCAAGTTAGATTATTAGATTAAATTTTAAGTGTTGAATATATATCTAGATAGTTGTTTAGTATTACGTGTTTAGGGTAAATTGATTGTTTTAATTATTTTATTTGTAATATATTACTTTAAGAATTAAAGTAATAATGAAACAAATGTCAAAATCAATGTATTAATGAATGCTCAAATTTAACGATCTATTCATACTCATTGATTTTAAACTTAAATGGAAATGCCAGGACATTGTTAGGGGAACCATGTTGTTGTCTTTCAATGTACCTATGCCTTAACTAAATTAAACTTATCAACTTAGAGGATTTAATTATTATTACTCTTTCAAAAAAAAAAATATTACGTGTGTTTTTGCCCTTGTATTTTGGGCATGACATTTTGGTATCAGAGCACCTGTTTCAACACTAGAAACCTAAAACCATTATGCTTTTGAAACTTAATCTAAAATTTAAATTGTGTAGGATACCTCCCATCACACAAAGCAACCAATGAGGCTGAGGTCGTAGGGTGAGAGGTGGTAGAGAAAAATAGGAGGAGGGACCACTACCACCAAACCCAAATCAAGATATTTTGGATGCCCTTTAGACATTGATTGGTGTAGTCTAGCAAAGGCTACCATCTGTAGTACAGCCAAGGTAGCAGATTCCTAAAGAGGAAGCACAAGGACCCAGAGGAGGTGGGCCCGGTGGTAGAGAGAGGAGTAGGAGTTCCCCGCTGAAACAAGTAGAGGGACAAGATGAGTATGAGGGTGAGTCGATACATCAGAGAGGACCACCACTCAATAGACCTTCTAGACATGTAGGAGATGATATCAGGGAGTTGATACAACACCAACCACCATTCTATATCATTTCCACTAAGAAAATAGTAGCAGAGGCTTGGTTATAGAGTCTATAGTGGTGCTTTGAATTATGTCCTTATGGGAGTAATCTAAAGGCACATCTAGTATTCCATCAGCTGAGGGGAGATGCCTCGAATTGGTGGCATCAAGAGAAGATTATAGGAGTGAGGATGGATACCCTCACATGGGAGTCATTCTTGGAGAGATTTCGGGAGAGTACCTGTTTGAGCACTTCAAATAGAAGCAAATAGAGGAATTTCATTCTTTATATCAGAGGGGTCTCACAATAGCTCAGTATGAGAGAAGGTTTCTCGAGATCCTTCCATATGTTGAATACATGAAGGACGAGAAACTACAAGTAAATTGCTTCATCATGGGATTAAATTTCTCACTCCAAGGTCCAGTCCATTCGGCCTTCCCTACCACCTTTAGACAAGTAGTTGAGATAGCATTAGTTGCTATAGATACTCAAAGTAGACAAGAGTCATAGGATCGGTGTCAAAATCGAAACTCTACCTAGCAAAAACCCCCTTGGAAAGGGAATTAGAACTATATAGTAGGGTCCTCTAAGGGCCAATAGTCTCAACAACAGAAACCACAACAGTAGTAGTAGAAACCCTCATAGGGTTATCAAGGCTCCAAGCCCAAGCACTGGCAGTCACAGGGTCCCAAATAGGATCAAAAGGTACAAGCCCCACAGTCATAGTTAGTAAAGACTCAGTAGTCTTCCAGGGGTGGCTACAGTGGATCTAGCAAGTTAGGAGGCCCACAATAGTTTGGATCACAGGGTGTATGATCTTATACTCGAGGACCATGCTACACCTGTGGTGGCATGGGTCATATATCTAGAGAGTGTCTGTAAGGAAAATCATTTGGTAGTTAGAGAGGGGCTATTTCAGAGCCGATAGTTGGTGATATGGGTAGATCCCATAGATTTTTTACAACAATTGACAACTGCCAGGCTGAGTATCAGGTCACAGTTATCGAGGCTACAAGTATAATATAGGGTCATACAGTTGTTGTTTTATTTGATTCCAAAGCTACTAACTCTTTTATATCTCCATATGTAGTGGAGCATTGCAGGCTAGTGGTAGTTAAACAAGATGTTAGTTGGGAAGTAGAGTTAGCCTTAGGATCCAAAGTGTTAGTTAGTTCCATGGTGCATAATTGCCAGATTTAGATTGGAGATATGTCCACGATGTTTGATCTACACATTACCTCTCTAGTTTCTTATGATGTTTTCCTTGGCATGATTCTCTTTATGCCCACAGTGCCAAGATGGATTGTTCACAAAAGAGGGTAGAATGTGTGGATGAGTTTGGGATCTCTAGAGTGATCTTCAGAGTAAAGAAACTAGTATTTCTTTTCATGATTTTCTCTATGCATCTTAGACGATGCATGCAAAATGGATGTCAGTTGTTCACTATCACCATTAGTGACAGAGGGGAAGATTTAGAGGGAGAGCTATCCCTCATTGATTTTTCAATCCTACAGGAGTTTGCAGATGCGTTTCCTTTAGAGTTCCCTACTATGCCTCCACCTAGAGCAGTGGATTTTCATATTAATCTTGTGCCAAGAGCCAAGCCAATATCGAGAGTACCATACATGATGACTACTCATGAGCTCAGTGAACTAAAAACTTACTTGGAGGAACTCTTAGAGAAAGGGCATATTTGACCTAGTGTGTCACCTTGGGGTGCATCTGTGATCTTCGTAAAGAAGAAGGATAGATTACTTAGGTTGTGTATTGATTATCGACAGTTGAACAAAGTAACCATCAAGAACTGATACCCACTTCCCAGGATTGATGATCTCTTTGATCAGTTATAGGGTGCTTAAGTATTTTCAAAGATTGATATGAAGTCAGGTTATCATCAGTTGAGGATTGTGGATAGTGATATCCCCATAACTACATTCTGTATGAGGTATGGTCACTACGAGTTCACCATGGTACCATTTGGCCTCACGAATGCTCCTGTTGTATTCATGAGCCTCATGACTGGAGTATTCTGTACCTTTTTGGATAAGTTTGTAGTCATTTTCCTTTATGAAATCTTGATATATTCTCATGATGAGAAGGAGCATAAAGAGCACTTGAGACAAGTATTGCAGAAGTTGAGAGAGAATAAGTTGTATGGAAGCTTGTGGAAGTGTGCATTCTATAGACCTAAAATATATTATTTGGGTCATGTCATATTAGGTGATGGTGTCTTAGTAGACCCATCGAAGATTAGTGCCATCATGGATTGGCCAACACCCACCAGTATCACTGAAGTGAGGAGCTTTCTGAGACTAGCAAGATATTACCAACACTTCATTGCAGGATTCTCTAGATTGGCACACCCAATCACCTCTCTTTGAAAAAATGGGAAGAAGTATGAGTGGATAGAGAAGTTTGATAGAGCTTTTCAAGAGCTCAAGAGAGCCCTCATGAGTGCACTAATCCTAGCAATGCCAGATCCTTCTACAAATTTTATGCTATGCATAGATGCATCTTTGGATGGTATAGCTGTAGTCCTTATGCAGGATGAACAACCTAATTCCTTCGAGTCTAGGAAGTTGAAGACTCATGAACTCAATTACCCTACTCATGACCTAGAGCTTGCAGCAATGGTTCATGCTTTAGTGAGGTGGCAACACTTCCTTCTAGGTCATAAATTCAAACTTCATTCCAACCACCAGAGCTTGTAGTACATATTTATGCAGCTAAACCTTAATGCTAAGCAAAGAAGGTGGATGGAGTTCCTCTATGAGTATGATTTTGATGTTCATTACATCAAGGGAAAGGAGAATGTGGTTGAAGATGCCTTAGGTAGAAGGCATCATGAACTTTCATCTATGACAACATGCACTGATTTGAGAGAGTAGATCCTACATCATTTGCCAGTGGATGAGCTTTATGCAGAAGTTAGTCAGTTGGTGCATTCTCAGAGACCCTTGGGAGGGAAGTATTTAGAGTATTATTTGGAGTCCAATGGACTCTTGCATCATAGAGGACGTATGTATGTACCTTCCATTGGGGGTTTGTGCAAGCTCATTATACTTGAGGCTCACAGAGCACCTTATGTAGCACACCCTAGTGTTATGAAGTTACATGCAGATCTAAGACAATTATATCACTGGCCAGGCATGAGAGTGTAGATTGCTAACATAGTTGCGAGATGCCTCGAGTATCAGAGGATGAAGGCAGAGCATTATCATCTCAGTGGGCTTCTTCAACCTCATGAGATTGCAAAGTGGAAGTGAGATGCTATATCTATGGATTTTATTATTGGGCTCCCCATGTCATCTCACCGCCATGATTCCATATTGGTGATAGTTGACATGTTGACCAAGGTTGCCCATTTCTCACTCATGCGTACTACATACACAACATGAGACATAGCCTAGGTGCTTTTGCGAGATATTTTTAGACTTCATGGTGTTCCCCATAAGATCATCTCTGATAGAGGCTCATTGTTCACTTCATCCTTTTGGAGAGAGTTGTAGGCAGCATTAGGCACTAGGCTCAATTTTAGTACAACATACCATCCTCAGACCAATGATCAAACTGAGTGAGTGAATCAGGTTTTGGAGGACATGTTACATATGTACGTGATGGACCATCAAGTAAAATGGGAGGAATACTTACATCTTGTTGAGTTTTCCTATAACAAAGGGTACCATTTCTCCATAGGTATGCCACCGTATGAAGCCTTGTATGGAAGACCTTGCAGAATGCCCTTGAGTTGGGATAGAATCAAGTATCAAGTATCTATTGGCCCTCAGTTAGTCAAGGAGATGGAGTAGTAGGTGACCTTGATTAGACAATGCTTGAGAGAGACACAAGATAGGCAAAAAAAATATGCTGATGCGAAGAGGATAGATTGAGAATATCAGGTTCTATATACAGTCTTCTTGAGGGTGTGACTGCACAAGATGAGCATAACGTCATAAATCTCACATTCTCCTTTCCCAATGATACAAACTTGGAAAATAGATACTTTATGGCCCTTTGATATTATAATGAGCATAGGATCGTAACATATTAACCTTTTCCTTCTGACTACCCAAAAATTCATTCCATCTTAGCTCTTTATCTTTAATCTTACAATCCCACAATGAGTGTAAGATCACAACTCCATTTCTTCTGGCTCCCAACTATGGGATTTATTGTTCTTACAAACTAGGTGTAACTTTGGAGCTTTGAATATTTTACATCCTAATCTTAAAAATTATCATATCATCTTAGGTCTCGAACCTTATCTTTACGACCACATGACTATCCTCTTGGAGCATACACATGGCATCTTTTGATTTGTTGGATCCACCACCTCACTATTTCTTTCCACATGTCATATTTTCACAACCATCAAGGCCTTTACCCTTGACTACACATTAACCTAAGTGACCATGTTCCTAAATCCATTTCACACTATTAGAGGTCATTTCTTTAACCGTGGGTTAACAGGAGTGACCATGTGAAATAAGCCTTTGCACTTTTGGAGTTAATTCTCTTAACTTGGCATTAACTTTTGCAACCATGTGAAAAATGACTAATTGACCCTCTTCATAATGTCAAAGAAATGTACCTTAACCACAACATCACCTTGCGATGTTGTGACTCGTCATACTCGCCATGGTCACACCTTCACCACAGTTTATCCCTTTTCTTCATCACTGGCTATGACAATGTAAAAAGGCTTATCCTTAACTTTTCATGGGTACAGGTCCAAGAATTCACATTTTTTCTAGTTGTGATCCAATAATGGTTTAAAAAATCACTCTTTCACTTCTTTGGGACTGCCAGAGATAAGGTTTGTTTTAGTTGTGCAACGGTGTGACCACTATTTTGATTAACGACCACATACTTCTCATAGTCTCAAAACATAACTTTTAAATACTTATTATAACCATGCAAAGATGTGATGAACTTTAACTCAACTATTATGACTTCCTCACAAGCTCATAACCTAACCTTTAATTCAATAATTAACCCTTGTGAACATACAATCAGAGCACTTCACCATTTTTCTACTTAGACCTCAGGTTATCTTTAACTCTGTCTGAAGATGTGACCACCCTTTTGAATTGACTACCACCTTGTTCCACAACATCATAGCTCAAGATCTTAACTATTTTTGAAATCATGCGATGATGCAAAAATAAGCTTTCACTACTTCACAGTCTAGACTGTGGGTCAGCTTTCACAGCTTTCACTCCTTGTGATGTTGTGATTTTAACTGTCTTGATCACTATTCATACATTTGCAACTTAAAATCCTTTAATATCTTCTAACTTGTGATAGTGCAATAACCATTTAAGTTGACTATTTTCTTCAATCACAACATCACAACTTGAGGATCCTTAAGCCAAGATTAAGCCATGATCATGAGCTCTCCACTGAATTTCTCCCTCGCAACCTTGACCCTATAGTTATCATTAATCTTTGCAACATCGTGATGATCCTCTGATTGAATGCTTTACACCCTCATAGCGACTAAAAGAGTTAGCATTCAAAATGGGGTGATGTTGTGACAAAAGCCACATCACAACTTGAACAATTATAAAGGCATGACATTAAGACTTGAAAAAAAGCCAAGAACCTAGGGATATCAATGTATAAACAACATTTTTCATATATCCCTATCATACTTGTAAATCATTTCATGGATAATTTATCAGAACATGAAACATGACTATTTTCTAGGGTTTCTCATGAGGAAAGACACATTTTCAAAAAATCCTAAGTGATCTAAACATAAATTCTTCTCAATTTTCACAAGATTTCACAAAAATTTTGCTAGGTCAAAAACTAGGCCATCAATTTAGAAGCATTGTTGGCAATAAGGCTACTAAGAGGAAAAGGCAAATACAAAGGTAAAATTCCTATTATCTATTTTACATGTAATGAAGTCGTTCATATTGTTGCAATATACCTTGACAGAGATGAAAAGGAACAAAGAAAAGATAATAAATATCAAGGAAGGAGAGATAGTATAGATAGTAGAGACAGTCAAAGTAACAAATACTACAGAGGAATAGGTAAGAAAATAGTTTATATTGCTGACTAAGATGGTTTTGATAGTGATACTGATGAAAAGATGAAGAAGTTGTTTATGTTGTAATGAAAGATGAATCTGACGAGGATGAGAAAAATTCTCTAATCACACATGTGAATAAGAATGACATATGTATAATTGATAGCAATTGCTCACATCATGTGACTAGTGATACAAGTAAGCTTGAAAAGATAGAACATTATAATAGAAGTAGTGCTAAGCTTGGAATTGATGCACCATGTTATGTGAAAGGTAAAGGATCAATAATATTGAATGGTGAGATTAGATGTGACAATGCATATTGGGTTGATTGTTTGAAATATAACTTGTTGAGTGTGGCACAGTTTAACTGGTTAGGCTACCAAGTTGAGTTCCAAAATAGGAAGACAAAGATCTATGATGCTACTGGTGAACTAATTGGAAGTGGAGATCAAACAAGAGGTAACTTGTTCTATCTAGACCTATCTAAAGATACATGTCTATTTTCACAATTTGAAGATATTTAGTTATAGCATAAGAGGTTATGTCATGTGAATTTTGATAATTTGGTAAACATAAGCAAGATGAAAATAGTAAGAGGGTTACCAAGACTGAGAAAACCTAATAAAGTGATGTGTAAAAAATCTCAATGAGAAAAATGAGGAAGTTTAGTTTCAAGAGAAATACCTATTCTTCTAATGATATTTTAGAGTTTGTCCATATAGATTTATGTGGTTCTATTGGAGTGCAGAGCTATTATGGTGAAAAATATTTTATTCTATTTGTTGATGATTTTTCTAGAATGATGATAGTGATGTTTCTTAAAGGAAAAAACTAATAGTTTTCAAATATTTAAGTAGTTTTTGGCTAGAGTTTAAAAGGAAACAAGTAAGAGTTTGAAGTGCTTAAGATTAGATAAAGGAGGTGAATTTATATTAGATGAGTTCAATATATTTTGTAATGACAAAAGAATCCAGAGACAAATAAGTGTAATAAGGACTCCACTACAGAATGGGATAGCTGAAAGAAGGAATGGACCAATCACAGACTATGCAAGAACACTAATGATGGAAAAGAATATTTCAAAAAATTATTGGAGAGAATCTATAAGTATTGTTGTTTATACACTAAATCAAGTTCAAGTTAAGAAGGTACAAAAAAAATTCCTTTTGAGCTTTGGTATGGCTATGCACCCAATGCCAATTATTTCAAAGTCTTTGGAAGAAAGTGTTACATATTAAAAGATGGAAGGAAAGGAAAACTTGATGCAAATAATGATGAAGGTATATTCCTAGGATATTCCACTAAAAGAAAGGTATACAAGTGTTTGAATACTAACACTAACAAAATTGTGGAAATTGCAAATGTTAGAGTTGATGAATTTGTAGAAAAGAATGAAGAGGAATGAAAGAAATAACCTCAATATTATAGAATCTTTGTCTACATCTATAAAGGAGAACCTTGCACATTACCTAAACCACAAAAAGAGGTTGTGAAACACAAGGTTGTAAGAGTTGAGTCACATAGAGAAGAAGCTGAATGTTAGAGAGAAGAAAATGAACACCAGACAAACAATGTTGAGTTATAACCAGAGATACTTGAAGAAGCTGAGAAACAAGGACTAAGTGATATACCACAAGAAGAAAGAATATATGAACCTATCATAGAAAAATATGTTAGAAGACACCATACACTAGATAAAATCTTCGGAGATAAAGGTTTAGGAGTCATGACAAGAAACAAGTTGAAGAAGGATTCATAAGGAATTGTTGGTTAACAGTTTGTCCCTCTTGCTAACTTGACTTTACCTTGACTCTAGATGCCCAGAACATGAGGAAACAAAAGGATGTTACCAATAAATGGGTCAGTGTATGTGTTATATCACCACCATCTTAATTATAAGGTATGTCTCGCTTATATGCAATATATGCAATGAATTGTGTTTTTAATAGATCACTGGGATAGGGGGTACACTCCTAACCTAAGAGTAGAAGAGGATAAACTAGGATGCTCATAACTACAAACACCCTAGGAAAAAATAGATTTGGGCAACCTATGACACCTAGTGGAATGGATATCACAAGCTACCTTGAAGTTCTTCTAACATCTAATCCTAATTCCAAGTGCAGATTAGTCCTAATGAAATGCAATCTAGAGATAGAGTGGAGATGTATATGAAAGATGAAATGGAATCCACCTTGACTGATAACTCTCCACTAAAATGGAATCTAGCAAGATATCATTAGCTTCAAATGCATCTATCCTAAAATCTCAGAAAATTTGTTCTAAAATGCAAGGTTAGCTTTGTTGAAAGAAATAACGAGAGAAAACTACACATGCTAGTCCTAAATGGAATCAGAACAATCACATTACCTAATTGCAAACATCATACAAATCTTTCATTCCATCTAACTCTTTGATTCTCACACAACATATGAAAATGTAGGGGGAAAAGTGTTGAGTTTCCATTTTGCATGATGCTTAACGACAGGAATCCTTTCAAAGTCCTCTCTTGAAAAGTTAATATGAGAACAACTCTAAGGTTCTATGCAATCTTGCAACCTACTAGAATCCGCTCAATTGATGATAAATGTATTTGTTCATAGGGAGGCCTTTACTAGTTCTCATTGATTTTGGATAAGATTTGAATCTACTTACTATCTCAAAAGAATAACCACAAAAAAAAAAAAAAAATTGTATGTTTCTATTTTTTATAATGAATGCAATCTAACAATGCAACTATATGAATTCCTAAATTAACTAAATGTTTTTAAAAGAAAATAACAAAAATAGGGTAACAAGAAGTTTAAGAAAATGACTTGAAAAATAAATTCCTAATAGACATAAGCCACAGAAACAACACATCTACGAATTAAGCCTTTGAAAAGATTGGTGGATAACCAAAAAAAATTGGAGTAGTTCTTCCTTAATTCCACTAATGCAATCGTCAATGGGAATTTAGTAACCATAAAATGCTTCATTTTTTATCAAATTGCAAGGCCACCGAAAGTGAGCTCATGCGAGAGAAAAAGCTATGCAAGAACAAAATGGATGATCTCTTCTTGAACTAAGTATGTCAATAGAATTTGCAAAATTGTAGCAAACACCAAAATTAAAAGATTGCTCAATCAAAATAATGCAATAAAACTATTGGATCACTTACACTTTATGAACATACATTCACAAAATATAACACACTTAGGCAAGAATCACTACACTCCAAATGCAAGCACTAATAAAATATTATTGCATCAAAATAATGGCCTAGAATACATATTACATTCTTGAATTTATAAGAAATCTTCTCCTCAATTTTTTTGAGAGTGAGAGATATCTTTATGCAAACATATGCTTCTAAACTAATAAAACAAATCTACTTATGTATAAACTAATTGTCTAACTGGTGCTTAGCAGGACTCCATCCATATTTATATCATTAATTGGATGCATGAGAAAATAAGAAGATGAAAACCATTATATGATGTAGGAGTGTCTGGAAGTGCCAAAAATAGAAGCTCCATGTTCACTAGATGTTTGTAGGAGTTAAACTGCCATCAGAATGCATTTTTGGTGCATGAAAAGCTCTAAATTTAGAACTGGTAGTTAACTGTTAGTGCACCTCTAAATTATTCAAAAAATTCCAGTGCATCTTGGAAGCAATGCAACTAGCACACTTGTGCACCTTGGAAGCAGGTCAAAAAATGCAAAATTTTACCAAGTGTCAAAACTGAAATTCTAGCTTTTGGGTTTTATTTCCCTTCATACTAGAGCTATGTCTAGGTATTTTCTCTTGAATTTCTCTATAATCCTAGTGACTTGAGCTGCATCCAAAAAATCTAAAGCTTCATATTTATCTTTCACCTTTTTCGTATAGTTTCTCACCTCAATGCGAGTCTCTGTAAAATCTCCTAGTTTCACATCAAAGTTTAGTAATGCTTGTCTAATATCATCATCATTAGAAGCTTCTTCAAAAGTCTTCTAGAATTGTTCAACAACTACTTCTATAGTAATCAATTTATCCCTTGAATCATCTTCAAAAATATCTAAACACGCATCACTATAATGTTTCTCTACCTCAAAATTTTTCTCTTGGGTTTTATCCTTGAGCTTATGAATATCCGCATGTAATGTTTCCATTACTTTATTTCCATTTGCAATTTTCTCTATCCAATCATAAATTTTATCTAGCTCTTCTATTGTATATACATCCATTAACATTTGATACCTTTGACCCTTCATTGATTGTAATGCTTGCACATCTTTGCCCTAGGTATGTACTTCGTCCATTAACCCAAAATCCTAGTTCAAAATGGCTACCAACTTATTTGCATTATTTTGCAAATGGTGTAGTAGTTTAAGATTTTCTTGTTTAATCTACACACCTTTCTCTTCTAAACTTTCTCACCATTGCTGACAAGCCTTCAAAAATGGATCAAGTTTCACATTCTCCTTATCCCTTTTCATAAGTGCTACATTTAGAGTCTCCTCAAGATTTTTAGTATCTAATGGACCAACTACTTCATTCAGATATCCCTTTAAGATCTCATTTTGCTTCCATAGTGTTATCGATTTTGTCTCATCCTGCTCTAAGTGCCTAAACACTTCTTTAATTCTTAATGTCACCATTAGTTTGGCAGTGTCTATAGTAGGTTTCCCAAGCACAACCTATCTAATTTGATAATCCTTTGGGGTTAAGTCCTTGATAAATGCATGTGGAGGAGGGATAGCAACATGAGAAAATAATTCTTCATTCTAGTCACTCATCACAAAGGCTAGTGCCTAAGCTTCTTTTGGAGGTGACTCATGCTTCCTAAGAGCTTCAATCAATTCTCTCATTCCCTCTTCCTTAGTATCATACCATTGTCTTTTGTTTCTAATCACCTCTTTCTTCAACCATCTTAGAATATGTTCCATCAGAGATCTACCTTTTGACAAAGAAGGAGTTTGTTCTGCTATGATCTTTCCCTTATCACTCCTCTCTAGAGTCTTCTCCTTTTGTGAGAGATCCACATCAAGAGTTTTTGTATATGTAGATGTGTCTTGGGAAGTTTTTTTAGGCTACTCACATATTTGTCCTTCCTTTAACTCTTCATCAGTGGTTATTTGTTGTGGCTCTTCTTCCTCTTCATCTTGGACCTATTCTTCTTCATTTCTCAAAGGGAGAGGAGTAGCTAAACCTTTATCCACACAAAATGTACCTTGATTTGGTGATGGTGGAGCTACTTCAGGTCCTTGTAGATGAGGTGGAAAAATACTCCAATCCTCTTGTTGAGGTTGATTAGTTAGAGTATCCGTTATCTTATCTCCCACCAATTTAGTGCCAATCGATATAAAATCAAAATCTGACATCTAAAAGACATCAACCCTTTCATCCTCCTATTCATCAATCCACTACTGCATCTCATCTTCAAAAATTGTAAACTGAATAGGCTACATGGGAATGGATGGTGGTGTAATAGTGGAGCTTCTTCTCCATTCTAACTCTATTTCTCTAGCAAGATGAGTCCTCTGACTCAAAGAAAGGTTATCTTCTTCATCTTCATTATTCTCTTCTTGCTCTTCTAAAATGACTTCTAGGATTGATGGAAAAGGAATAACTCTTCTAATCACCTTTTGTCTCCTCTTGACTGAAGTTTTGATCTTTCTTCTCTTAGGAGCAAATGGGGAGACTTGTACCTATTGTTGAGGTGGAGAGACTTCTCGTACTTCTATTTTAGTTTCTTGCCCTTCTGGCAGTGGTACTTGAGGATTATCCTAAACTTGTGTGACCTCTACATTCTCTATTTTTGGCCTCATTGGGGACTAATCTATGAATGTGGACACTATAACCTTTTCTCCTTTACCTTTTGTTGGGTAGGTTATAGCTTGTAAAACTATCACTTGAGGAATCAGATCCATCTTGAAAGGTCTTTTGATCCAATCTTTGGTCAATTGGATGACGTGCCTAGCCCTATGATTAATATCTAAATTTTCCTCCTTATCAACCTCTACATTCATAATACATCAATACAAAATATTATCTCTATTATACAATGGATCTAGGACCTCTTTGGTATCTTGATGTACTACCTTTAAAGGGAACTTTATCTTCAAAACTTTTCTTGCCAAATAAAGAGTCATCCTACAATAATCCCTTATATAGATTTCGTAGTCATCTATTGCAGTCATCCAATGGTCCTCTATGGCATCCCATGTTGGAACTATTTCCCTGATCAATAATATACTCTTCCAATTTTATCAAAATAAGGGCGATGAGAGTTTTATTCATCCAAGGGATATTGATCTCACTCAGACTCAAAATATGGAATATCCTATCTTTGGACCACACTAAATGGTCCTATAATAATGGGCCACACCCAAGTTTTCTTGTGTTGCTTCCTTACTTTTTCATATGCAGACAAGAGTTTTTGAGCAATCTCTAGCAATATGAGCCTATCACATGGATACCTTGGGAGCTTCTTGAGATTGACAGTTGTACCCACTACCCTCAAATAAGTGATGTCCTATACTAGATGTAATAGGTGCCAATTTTTGAAATCTTTGTTGCTACCTCATCTGACATCCTTTTTACATAATCCCCATCAATAAACTAGATAATTTTGAAAATAAAGGCATCATTCACTATTATGTATTCCTTTTTGTGCTCTAAAATCTTTTTCTTCACCAACTTGCATATGGCTAGGCATTTGCATCTTGCATGCTGTCCTTTTTGAATAGTCTTGTATAATCTATTGCTCTTGTAAGTAAAAGGTACACCAAATAGGATGTCATATAAAACTCCTTATTTTTCTTGACTACCACCATTTTCTCATCCAAGATCTCACTTAGAATTGAAGGCCAATAAATTGGCATCTTCATTGTTTTGATGGTCTCACTGAAATACACCATCCATATGTTTAGGTATCCTAATGCTAGTAACCCCATGACTCTACTCAATAGTACTATAGAATATCCAATATCATCCTTCATATAGCCCCTTTTCATTTCCACTTTGCCTACTTTACACCCAAGAGGAGTCTTCTCAATGAGGTACAAGAATTGGATGATTTTAGATGCTTCCGCTACATGTTCTCTATACAACATTTTTGCCTAATGATATGTCAATCTAATATATTGATCTACCCTCAGAAGATGGAATACATTTTCTATGTTATTAGATCTGAGATCTAGCATGACCTCTCCAGTTATACTCTTCACGACCCTTTCTTTGGAGACATAATTTTCTACTAGTGCCATGATCAACTCCGAGGACTATACTGACACCAGATGTGATGTTGTATGGACTAGTCCAGATAGGATAAGAGTAGATATCATAAAGGATCTCTCTATAGGTTTTTTGTACAATACTAGGAAGACATTCCAATCAATATGGTTGAGCTTAGTGTCCCAGATCTTCAAATACTAATCCTAGAAGTGTGATTTTGTTGGAACACCTTGAAACTTGAAAACTAATGGTTTTAGGACCATCTTTTTAGTGAGGGATGATGATGAAGAAGCCATTGAATCTACACAAAATCAAGATCCATTAGTTTGGAGGAAGAAAAAATCACTAATGTAAACCCTAATGATGACAAAAAACAAAACCCAAAAACCCAAATTTACCAAAACTATCTAAAAATATCAAAACCCTATTTCTAACCCTAAAAAAAGGAGTGCACTTGGAAAAACTTAGAGGTGTGCTAGGTGTGCCTTCCTACACAAATCTTTAATACTAAGGGTGTACATTTAGCACACCTTGTTGGGTGCACTAAATGTGCACCCTCATGGGCAAAAATAAGGCAAGTATAAAACAAAAGGGTGCACACTTGGTGTACCTCATAGGGTGCACCAAGTGTGCACCCTTTTTCCATAGTAAATTTTTTATTAGTAGCAAAGGTGTGCATCTACACACCTTTAACTAGGTGTAAGTTTGTGCTTAGTTGTTTTAGGTTTTTTAAGATTAATACAAAAAAGGTGTGTAGCCATGCACCTTTCTTTTGGTGTTGCTAGATGTTTTGTGTGCTTTGTGTGCAGGTGCAGAGGATGCAGTAGCAAAGAAGTGCACCTTGGGGGGTGTAGAAGTGTGACATATGGAGCTCAAAGGAGTGTAATGAAGTTTTTGTGAGGAGAGAGGTGGGGGTCCTGGGCTTTATAGACCCATGGCTTAGTGCACCTCTTGGAGGTGCACAACTGTGCTACTATGCACCTCCAAGAGGGAAGCTCTTTGTCTTTGAACTTCTAGCACGCTAGCACACCTAGTGAGGTGTGCTAGTGTGCATCTTTTAATGTAAAAAAAGATTTCTCCTTCAAAATGGAGTTTCTAGGAATTTGGTTTTCTGGGTAGAGACCTTGACTCAAGTAAAAACACTAGGCAAAACCCTAAAAAGACTTAGACCCTAAACTAGTGGTCCAAAAAGATAAAAAATAAAGTAGGGGGTCCCCATTTCTAGGTGAAATGGGGCATTCATTGTGAAACAACAACAAATAGCCCTGATAAAAAGGAAGAAATGACAAAGGCATTTCTTCATCGGTAAACATTCCTTTGATATGTGTCAAACACCAACTGAACCATAAATACTCCAAGCATATTTCAAGTCATTTTATAGTCAAAACCTCAGAACCTCAAATCTCCAAGTTCAATGTGTGTCCACTATATCCATTTCCTATGACATCTACGATGTAATCTATCAATAGTTTTTGACAACTTGAAAATAGTCTTCCACTCCTTCCAATCCATTCATCAAGAATCCTCAAGAAAGCTATCTATCAATCCGTTATGTAACTAGATAAAAGAATTAGTTCTGAGGGCTCTTAACAGGTTATCACTTTTCATTTGAAGTCCTGGGTAATCTTCTAAATACCTTCTTCATGTAGCTTGCAATGTCATCATTTGATTCTTTGATGAAGTAATTGTTTTGATACTAGATAGCTTATTTGGAGTGCATATCCCTATAGTTAGATTACCTTTATTAGACTTTGTAGAATCTTTTATTCTCAACACCCTTTTCTTTTTTATTTTCTTTTGTTACCCTAACCATGCTTAGACTATTTGGCCAAGACATTGGTGTTTTTTTTCGAATTCAATCCTTTGTGAATATCCCTTGTGTTCCTCTTTTAAGAACTTCTTAGAAACTTTCACACCAAAAAATGATCATAGTAGTTCCTTTGAGAAGACCCTTCTATTTGAACAAGTGGGGTTTGGACTATCCCTTGCTACCATCGACCTTTGTTCAAAAACACCTAAGGTAGTTGATCTTTAAATTTGCAAAGTGTTGAAAACTTATCGATCTGCATTTCTAAATTCAAGACTGAAAGTCCCCTCTTATAGAAAGTAACATCTATTCCTCAATTGGTATAAGAAATAAAATCATTAAAATGTTTTGACAAAGAAATACCTCTTCCCAAAAGTTGGAACCAAAAAGTGATTTATAAGATATGTCAAGATAAAATCTTGAGTGCACCTAACCCTAGACTGATGCAACTTTGAAAATAAACACAGAACTGAAAGCAAACACACTTGAAGATTTTTTTTTTTAAGGCTTCAAAGTAATGCATTAGGAATTTACCATTGACTGGCAATAAAACCAATTCCCCTTGTAAGGAACTCATCCTAAAAGTATTTTCTCCTAGAATTTTTGCAATCTAATAAGGATCGATCCACAAGAATTGAAACTTAGTGTAGTTGCCAAGCTTTTCTTTTGCCTTGTACCAGAGTAGAACAAGGTTAGATATTCTAAAAGATTTTATTATGGCCCTCTTGTCAAACCACTTCTTGATGATAGCTTGATGTTTTTCCATGTGCTCTAAAGCAACTATCCATTTTTCATCCATCTCCAAAAGATTCATTAGTCTGGATTTTACTCTGTCAGCATCTTCAACGTACCCACTCATGAATTTCAAAATAGGAATCCTAAGGTTAAGTGGGAATATTTGTTCTTGTCTATAGATAAGCAGATATGGAGATGTCCCCAAAGCATTCTTGATCCTGTCTCAATCTGTCCATAGTGCATATTTGAGTTGAGTATGCCAATCTTTAGGATTTTCCTTCAACAAATGTCTTATTACCATAACCAAGTTCTTATTCATAGATTCAGCCACACCATTTCCTTGTGGGTAATAATTTGAAGAGAACTTGATAATAACCTAATTTCCCAGTGCCCATTGAGTAAGGAAGACTGATGCAAAAACCAAACCATTATCACATACTAGAAAGAATGGCATGCCAAATCTAGTAAGAATATGTTGTTCCAAGAAGTCTGTAACTACCTTAGCCATGCAATAATAAACCATGTCTAGTTGACAATGATGGGTTCACTAGACCAATGAAATCCAACCCCCACTTTGCAAAGGGGCATACTTTGAACACTAGTTGTAATGGCATTGCAGGATGTCTTTCTCTATTAGCACTAGTCTAAAAAATGTGGCAAGTACTCACATGTTTAGAAGTATCCTTGAAGATCATAGGCCAAAAATATCCTAATCTTAAACTCATATGAGTTGTAGCCTCTGTTGAACCATTCCCTATACCATACTTATCATGAAACTATTCTAGAACTTCTTTTACTTCTTCATGTTCCAAGCACTTTAAGTAAATTCCTTCATAGTTCCTTTTGTATAATTTTCTATTATGTAACATGTAGGATTCACACTTCATTTTTAGTTCACTATGTTGTGAACTATTCATCCAATTGGGATACTAATTTTGTAAAAGATAGTAAACAATATCCTGGTACCAAACATCTATTTTTATACCTTGGTCAATATCAACTTGTGATACTACAATCTTCTTCTTATCTTCCATATCTATTTCATCATCAAAATGGAATTTCTTTTCATCCTCAATTTAGTTAGCTTCTATCATTTTTTATAATCCTTGGCCTCTTACCAACCTCATGGGTTGAATCTCCAAATCAAATTATTGAAGGATTTCCATCCATTTTCCTCATCTTTCACCAAGTTCATTTTGCATCAATAATGTCTTAACCATAGGATCAAGCACAATCGCATATACCTTGCTCCGTAGTATATAAATGTGAAATTTCTTTACCACTTTGATTAAAGAAAAAGACTGTTTATCAAGGTTGGAATAATTTAACTCAACATTTTTCAGAGGGCAACTCATAAAAGCAATAGGTCTTTCATCTTCCTTTACCTTCTTTTGTGTAAGAATCCTAACACTCGAATATTCTGAAGCAAAAGAATATATTTTCAAAGGTAGTCCATAATTTAGAATCACCAATACTAGGGCTGTAGAGATGGCCACTTTGATATCCTCAAATGATTTCATAATCTCTGAAACCCATTCTATTTTTGCTCCTTTTTTGAGTAAATCATTAAGGGGTTGAACTAGTAAATCATTAAGGGGATGAACTATCTCTGCAAATCTGCTTATGAGTTTTCGCACAAAATTTATCTTCCCAAAGAAAGACTTAAGTTCTTTTTGACTGTGAGGAGATGATAACTTTAGAATGGCTTCAATTCTATCAGGATCAATGGAGATTCCAACTTTAGAGATGATATGACCAAGTAGCTTTCCTTTAGTAACCCCAAAAGAACATTTCTTGGGATTGGTTGATATGTCATATTTATGACATCTATTGAATACCTATCTTAAATCAGCAATGTGAGTGCTTCAATCCTTTGAAAAGATAGTTAATTCATTCATATATATGACTATACACTTATTTATTAATCCCTTAAAAGATTCATCCCTGGCTCGTTGAAATGTAGCCCCTGCATTAATTAGCCCAAAAGGCATTCTTTTGTAAGTGAAAGTTCCCCATTTAGTCATGAATATTGTCTTTAGCCTATCCTCTTCATCAACTATTACTTGATTACATCCTGAATATCCATCCAAGAAAGACATCATTTTAGAACCATTGATAATTTGTACAACTTAATCCAATGAAAGCAAAGCATAATTGTCCTTTTGAAATGCGAGGTTCAAATTATGAAAATCCACACAAAGACAAATCTCTCTAGTCTTTTTCCATATAGGAACCAAATTGTCTACCCACATAGAATGGCAATTGGGAAAGATTATCTTGGCATCAAGCAACTTCTTAACTTCCTTCATTATCAAGGGTTCAATAATGGGATTAACTGGCCTTTCTCTTTGAGGAAAGGGATTGGCATCTGGTTTCAAAGGAATGTCATACATAATTATCTCAAGATCATATGTTTTGAGCTCTTCATAGCTCCAACAAATGACATCCTTGTACTCTGCAAGAAATTTGTGCATATCTTAACTTTGTTGGGTGTTGCATGCCTTTCTGACCCTTACCATTCTAAGATCTTCATTAGTACCTAAGTTGTATGAATCAAATTCCTTGATCCCCTTTTCTTTGATCATTCTTTTGTTAAGCATTGACTCATCACGATCAAAGATGCACTCCAACTCAACCATTCCCTTAGGAATAGTGTTGGTTTTTAAGTTCACAATCCCATCTTCATCTTCAAGTCCATCATCCTTAGGTTTTTCATCTGAAGTGTCATCAATCTCTTGCCCTTTAAAGTGGCCATTACACATGATAGATTTGAGTATATGTTGATCATTTTGAAAGTCTTGGAAGTTCATAATATTGTCTAGGATAGATGGGACAGACACTAGTTCTACTTAAAATCTTTTCAACCTTTTTCTCTCAACTAGTTGTAATGCACTAGTTGAAATAGCAAGGGAATCTTCTACCATGTTTTTCCTCCTTGGAATGGACTTTATGTTCAAATCTTTGAAATCATCCATTAGATCCCATACTCTTTTCCTGTAAGAAAGCAACCTCCAATCATTGCAAGAATATACCAATTTCACTTGTCTTATGACCAATAGAGAATCTCCCTCAATTATGAGAGCTATGATCCCTTTCTCCAATGCAAAAAGAAGTCCTTAGATTAATTCTTCATACTTTGTAACATTATTAGTACATCAAAAATGTAATCGATATGTTGCGTAGAAAGGCTTACCTTTTGGGTTGATTAACTCAATGCATGCACTGGCTCCCAATTTGCATTTGGAATCATTGAAGTAGAGTGTCTAGATTAGATATTATTTGGGCTTCCTAACCTTATGCTTATTCATCCTTAGTTTTTCTTTCACTTGGGCCTGAATGGATTGTTTCTTAGGGATCCACTATAGTCTTTTGCGGGGTGGAATTGACAATTTCTTATTGTTAACTATTGATATGGGGGGCTTATGTTTTTCTTGTTTGTCCTAAATTTACCCAATTAATTCTAAAATTTCATGCATTTTGGGTTTAGAATGAATAACTACTAAATTCCATCCTTGACCTTTCACGTAATACCTCCTTCTTTAGACTTTGATCATCCTTGGTGGAGGAGAAGACAAACCTCCACCATCTGAAGAGGTATAACTATATGATGCATTTAGATCTTCAATTTCCTCTTCAACCTTTTCTACAAATTCAAATATGTTTATAGGACTTTGATTTTCTGTGGGTTTATCTTTTGGAATGTTACCACTCTTTAATTCCATCGTCTATGTTAATACCTTAGCGACTGCTTCTTAGCACAATGAACATTCAAACTCTCAATGACTAACTTTTTGCAATCAATAAAATCCTAAGAGAAGTAGGATACTAGGATCAGCTTCTTCTCCTAAACATTGTAAATCAGCCACAATGTTGTCTATGAACTATGTTATGATCTCCTATTTTGGGATTGAAGTCCTAGATTTTTCATTTTGATCATCTAATATTTTGTTTGAAGTTGTATCAAATGCCATCACCTTGTAAGAGCCCACATCTTATTGTAAGAATACAACCTCATTAGGTGGATTATATTTTGCAATCATTGTCTTTAACTTTGGCTCTACATCTATCTTGATTTGATTATCCAACCCTTTCCATAGTAACCATAATTGAGTAAAATCCATAGAAAACCATTCCCTTAGGCATTTTGTCCATTCTCTATTTAGTAGGAATCTATATGTCTCAGGAGTCTTGACCACATGTGTATCAATGATGCCTTGAATTTGAGGGTCAACTTTCAGTTGTATCTGAACATCTTTCAACACACCCATAACTTTTACCTTTGTTTTATCCATTTGTATCACTATTGAATTAGAGGGCTAAGGAGTAACTCCCAACCTTTGTGCTATCGATAGTGGCATAACATTACAAGAGGCTTCTGAATCAATTAGGAAATTATGAAGATTATTCCCATATATCCTGATGCTAAGAAAAAATGGGGCACCTCAACCTTGCCTTTGAACATAGCATTGCCTCCAAAGCATTGACTTGTTGACACACTGTCTTTTGAGGAGTAGTATTCTTATTATGGGGTGCCTTTGTATGATCAAGAGTTTTCATCAGTGCCTCTCATTCATGAGGATAGTTTTGCAACATGTCAAACATGGACATGTTGGCCTTTTTTCATTTCAAATCTTCCACCGAACTATACTTTTCAATTGACCAGGTGGAATTTTTCAAGATTGTTGGCACATTTCCTTGAATCTAATTTTGTTGTCCTCCATATGGGGGGTTGATTAGTGCTAGATTGTTACTTTCTCTCATATTAGGAGTTGGTTGTAGTGCTGAAGGAATTTAATTTGTCATAAGTTCTTTTCTACTCCATAGATTGTAAGTATTTTGATTGTCATTTTGAAAAGCAAGCATCTCTTCCGGTTGAATATCTAGTTCCTAACAGAATGGAAAAGAATTATTTGTTGTTTGGTTGTTCCACTTGTGCACTTTGTGTAGAAACATAAGATTCTAATAGCATAGCATTAAATTGCAGAGGAGGCACATTGTCATTCACTTGTGAATTCTAATTCATGTCCTAATTTCTATTGTAATATGAACCATCATTGTTAGATGTGCTTTGATCATTGTCATACTGAATGATGTCCACCTACTAAACATTATTTTTATTTTTATCTATAAGAATGCTTCCATTGTTTTGATGAGTGTTCTATTGTTGATTATGTCTTTGGAAGCCATTGTTACGATCAGGATGATTGAAATTGTTTCCTATATTGTTGTTCCTAGCATTGTCATTTCCACTAAAATTCGTATTGTAGTTTTGACTGTAATTGTTGTTGTTGCAAGGACAAGTTGTTATTCTATCCTTGTGACAACCTCAAGCGAGTTAGCTCATTATTCATTTGTGACATGGTCTTCTTCATTTGACTAAAGTCAAAGGAAAAACTATTGTCTACTTTAGTGGACATTGTTGCCTTTTACTTAACGAAAGCAACTTTTGGAGGTTCATATCTTGGATATGTTACAGTTGGGGTTTGTGGATTGGGTGCCTACTGTAATGGGAGTGGATTCATTAGCATGAATTGGTTAGGCATCATAGGTGCTCTAATAGGATATGTTGGCATCGTTATAAGAGCTTGAGCTGGAAGCATCAATCATCCTCCATTAGGATTGGCTTGCTTAATAAAGGTAATTGCTTCCAAGAAGACTTTGTCTAATGTGTCAATATTTGCTACAAGAAGTCTTCTTAGAAAGATAGCAGTAAGATGGTCCATAGCATTTAGATAAATCTAAATAGCAGCTTCAACTAGTATAGTGTATGTCGTTTCTAGCTTGTGGCATGCCATATGAAAGTGATGGTTGAAGCATGGCAGTTGGGTCCCTTTTGATTGATATGAATTGTTGATGTATCATAGCTAGGTTGATGAAAGTTTAGAATTGTTCCAAGAACAATTTTCAAAAATATCCCAATCTCCAATACATCCAGGTCAAAAATTAACATACCAATTAAAGGCAACTTCTCCCAAAGAGTAGGGAGATAAGAGAAGAACCACATTCTTGTTAGCAATCTTCTTTTGGTTGCAAATTTCCTTGAATACCTTGATGTGATCTTCAACAATTCTCATCTCTCCATAGATAAACCTTGGGGAAAACTTCTCAAGATTCTTAGTTGATTGCTGAGTTTACAACATTTGTGAAAAAAGACATTGGAGGATTTGGTGGAATAAAAAGTGGTTGTTGCAAAGGTGAAGCTAAAGAAGATGATGAAATGTTGAATGGAGGTGGTAGAATTTGAGGTAATCCTTTGTCACTATGAGGCTTGCGAAAATGACTAAGTTCAAGGAACTCGCACTAGTACATTTGGGGGTCATTTTTGACCAAAAATTTTTACCAAAGGCCATATTGGCCAATCATTTCATGTTTTTTTTAGTTTTTATCCCCATGTTGGTCAAAATTTTGACCAAACTAGGGTTTTATGCCCGAGTTGGTCAAAATTTTGACCAACTTTTGTTCATAACAAAAAAAAAAAAAAAAAATTCCATGGGACCTGTTAGAGGTAAAATGTTTGAATACTAAATTTTTGTAGTGGCTAAGAGGGGAACAAAGATAATGCTTTAGAGATGCTCGATGTGCTTTTGTCTACATTCACCAACCGAAACTTTCCCTCTGTGCATTCACTTATCAAAACCTACCCTCTACACATTCACCCACCCTCTATGAGTGTTCTCTATTGCTAATTGGGGAATATGTTTATAACAGGCTGTAGTTCAGGTATTTGTCATTCTAGATCGAGAATATCTTTAGCGAGTTCCATTTTGTGTTTCTAGATCGATCTCCTTGCTCTTTGTTTTATCTATTTTCCTCATATCTTGTGTCGGTTATGCATATTTTATGAGATAACCTGAGTAGACTGTAAGTAGATTGTGTGTTGTTGTGTTACAGCTATGGATGGTACTTCACATTTGTGCAAAACTTCATCTACTTAGGTCTCATTTATTTGTAGGGATTCAAAATGAAACAAGTTGTAAATCCATGGAAAATATATGTGAAGCTTTCAGGCATTCTTATGGGATCCCATGGACTAACCAATGGTTCCCGCACTTTTCTCAACTATCCTACTTAGCTCATGTTCAAATCAACCAAGGTACTTTGCATTTATAGTTCTTCCTCTTCCTAATAGGCTACACAGATAGTCTAGATCTTATATTTATGGTCACATGTATGGTAGTAAATGTTTTGGGTAAATAATTAAAAAGCATTATAGAAATTCAAGCACTGATTCCTTACCTTATTTTTTTGGAGTGCTAGAATGTCTACTTTTCTAATTATTTAATTAAATTAAATTCCCCATCACTCCTTTCTCTATCTTATAATCCTAGTCTTTGGTAGAATTTTTGGTTTATTTAAAATGATTTAGATTGGGTTATTAGATTGACAAGCATACATATAGGTCATCAATAATGGAATTAGTCTTGTGTGGTTAAGAAAGAATTTTAACTATTTATGGTTAGCGAGATAGTTAAAACTTGTACAGTTGGATGAACTTACACATTTAATATATATGTTTTGGATGAAATCAAAAGGGGGTGAACAAATAGTCTTTGGAAACAAAAGAAATCTTTTTTTCTCTCGTGTACATACAACCATTAAAATCCTACACAACAATAGAAAGGATTGTCATTACTTATTGCCTTACTAGAATTATATGCCCTTATTCATTTGATTATGTTCTTCTCTCTTGTTCTATGTTATGTATTAATGATCTTGATCATATTTGAACTTGTGAGTACATTATTTTTGCACTTACTTGTTCATTAGATTGATGCTTTCATGGATTTTTTTTCATGAAAGTTTCCTCTTTGATGAATACAATACCTTTTAACTCTCTCAATTCCCACATATAAAAAACAATAGTATCTTGACTTTAACCAAATACTAATGCTATGCATAAGATATAAGATATTTAGTGCTCATTATAGCTAGTACTTGATTACTAATGCTATAATATTCCTTGTTCAGTGCATTTTTGTATCTCTAACAACCAACATCATACTAGGATCTTGTTGTTCCATACAAAATTTCATCATATAAAATCATTATTCTAGAGGCAAAATCATGAAATCATTCAGTTCAAGACACTTATGATAGGTCCCCCAATCCTATCCTTACTCAATTGATAACCTTCAAGGTTTATTGCCCTTACTCAATCACCATATTCACAAGATTTTCATTCACTATGCTGCAATGTTTCTCAAGAGCATTAGTTCAAAGGGTCATCAACTTAATCATCAATAAATCTTACCTTATCAATAGAATCTCATTCTTTCCATTCAAGGTTTCAAACATATTTATTGTTGTCACAAAATTTTGCACCCACGTCCAAATTTTTTACCTAAGGACAACCTTGTGAAACATGGAAACAACCTCCAAGCTATGGGACTTGAACTGTGAGGTTGAGTCTCTAGAGAAGGTTGGCTTCCTTTACTATCAAGGTGCACCTAACTACTCTTGGAGAGGAAAAGGGAGAAGGAATGCATGAAAGAAAATCTACCTACTCTAACCTAAGGAGGTGATGCACCAAAATAGAGTGTTCAAACCAATCTCTGCCCATACATGCACTATTGAACCATCATGACACCAAAAGATATACACATTCATACTTGCTTTAATCTAACAATCACATGTAGATCGAAAAACCAAATGAATGACACAAGGAAAGAGAGGATTCACTTATGTACCATTCATAGGCCAAAAGAGATACAATCATGCAAGATTGTAGATATCCACAATACACCAATGAGAGGCAAATAGTTATTGCACTTTACATCAATGGTTGGAGGAGATAAGGTAGAATTTCATACAATTCAGAGACAAAGGGGATTTACACTAAAGTTGCAGAACAATATCAGAGAAAATAGAGAAGAGTCGACCAAAACAAAATCTACAAAATTGCCTTTATAGCTCAGGCATAACTAAGATATTTTCTAACTGAAGTTACTCCACAAGCACTGCCATTAAGTCTTATAGAGAATAATCATGCAGATCTAAGGCAAATCCAACCTTGGCAAAGACTTAGATACCATGAAATCTAATCTCTTGTTGAAATAGGGCCCCGCGAAGACAACAAACAATGCCATTAAACCATTCTAACCAAATAGATGGGTAGGATCAGAGGTGGTGGAGTGCAGCATTCACTCGGGTGTGGTTGGAATTGATCATGAGGATCAAATCGTGCAAAAAAACTCAATCCCCTCTATTCCTAGCTTGTGAATCAGCAAAGTCAACAAGTCAACTGAACTCTACCACCAGGATGAGCCACGTGGATCAATAATCTTTCATTTTTTTGCCACCTCGCAAGTCTCCATGTGATTGACCACATCTAACTAACTAACCATGCCACCTCCTCAAAACCCTGACTGCAATGTTACATAATCACTAGCCCAACTGTTAATACTTTAACCAGGCCCACAAGGACACGTGTCCTTCAGGTGCTTAGCATCTTCATAATGTAGGAAAGTGTCGATAGTTGATCTCCACAAGATCAATGAGCAAGAAAGATTCTCCATATACTATGCCTGTCCTTTGAAATTATGGGCCCACGAAACACTTCAACATCTAACTCAGCCTGACCTGGCCCCAACTGGCATCACCCTGCAGCATATGAAACAAGCCTGGCCCCACAAGGACACATGGCAACAAGGTGCTTGGTTGCATTCCTTAAAATTCTTACATTTTCATAATGTGGGAAAGCGCTAGCCCTTGATCTATTTGCATCAAACAGTGGATCTTGTTGCTCAATAGAATATCACCTTTTCAAACTCACGTGTTCTGACAAGTGCCATGACAGAATTTATTTATTTCTCCTAAGAAGAGTGGGCCCATGATATCACACCATGCCACGCATCACAAAGGCACATATCCACATTGTTTAATTTCCTTGCAACTCCTTATTGCGAGCATGCACCAACCATTAATCTTTGAAGATCTGATGGTGGAAGGTACAACTGGGGACATGTGATGTCGTGGGATAGGTGTCACTAGGGCACTTTCTCGCATTGTCAAAAAGTTTGACAAAAGATAGAATGCAAGAAAGCGGGCGCCAATAAAAATGCCAGCTCAGTCAGTAACTTCCCAACCTATGGCCCACAAGAAGAGCATGGACCCACCTACCATGTGTTGCAAAGGGGCTTCCCCACAATGTTTAACGGTCATCTATTTTGAAAATGCGATAAAGCACCCACAGTAGATTGCCAAAGATCTAACGACGTAGAAAGTTGCGAGAAAATAAAAAGTCTAATCATTTTTTTTTTTTGCATTTCCCAGCTATTTAAATAATACTTAAATATGAAAGAAGTTCATTGGGTGGGTTCAAGTATTTGAATTCAAATTTTGACAGAAATAGGTAACATTTTTCATGACTTAGATGGGATGCAAGCCAACTATACGTATGACCAGTGGCCGTATGCATCCATTGGGCCATAGAGTCATAAAAGATTTGGATTAGTGCACTGTGAAACCCCAACCCTACCTCTATGGTAGCAAAACATCAAAACTCTATCTTTGTAACTCTACAACCTCAGCAAAACACATATGCTCGTGCACTTCTTGGAAAACTGGAAAACAACATGAAGAAAACTAAGATACCTATGTACATGAAACCTCAAGCCCTATCAAAGACATGGTTTGAGATAGATCCCATTGACTGGGATAGGAAAAATTTCACCACTAGGCTTGCTTAATTGAAAAGCATTAGCCTGCTTGCAACTGACAATTAGATAGGGACCACTCCACAGTGCATCAAATTTTGAGTGTCTCCCTAGTTTTTCCCTATTTGCATCCCATTTCAAAACTAAATCAACCTCTCTAAAGGTTCTGACCCTAGCCTTCCTGTCAAATCTCCTTTTCACTTACTGCTGATGTGTTTCTAGGGTCGGCATGGCCTAACCTCTTTTTTCTTCCAGCTCCATTAGCTCTGCCATTCTTACTTTCATGGCATCATCTCCAATTAGCTCCAGTTGATGAGCTAGTTCTAGGGATGGGAATTCTAATGAAATTGAAAGCCTTGCTTCCCTACCATATACCAACATAAATGGTGAATTCCCTATTGACCTCTTAGGTGTTATTCTATCAGCCCACAGTGCAGTCCTCAACTTTTGATGCCAACACCTTTGGTTATCCTCTATAGTTATTTTCATAATCCTAATTAGGTTTTTGTTGAAGGATTCAGCCAAACCATTATCTTGAGGATAGTAGCTTGAGGATGTGCTCAAGTAGATATTATGATCAACTCCCCATGCACAAATCTAAGCTCCTACAAAAGATTTTGCATTATCTGAAATAATGGTTGAAGGGGAACCAAACCTAGTCACAATTCCATCAAGGAACTCAACAACTAAAGATTATATGGTGTCCTCCAATGCAATTGTGTCTGTCCATTTGGTAAAGTAATCTATAGTAGCTAAAATCCATTTGTGACCAAAATTGGAAGGAGGATTGATAGGGCCTATGAAATCCAATCTCCATTGAGCAAAAGGCTGGTCCACCTGAATGGAATGAAGAGGAAGAGCTGCAAGCTTTTGCTTGATAGAAAAGAAAGCACATTTTTCACATTTCCTCACATACCTATGATAATCATGGAATAGGGAGAGCTAGTAGTAACCAGCCCTCATGACCTTCATTGCAGTTGTCCTTGCTGAGAAGTGACCACCATCAAGACCATCATGAAGCTCTTTGATCATTCTTTCAGCTTGGTCCATGTTAATGCATCTTAATAGGGCTCCATTAAAATATTTCCTAAAAAGGATGCCATCAACTATGACATAAGGAATTGGCTGTAATCTATATTGTCTCCTTCTAGCTCTATCTAATCCTTGAGGATATCCATTACCTAATAAGAATTTTCTCATATCATCCATCCAATTCCTTGGGTCATCATTTCTTGTCTCTTGTTGCTCTGTTAGTATCATAGCAGCTTCCTCATCTGATTCCTTAGATGATATCATCTATTTACACAACCCCTTTCCTCTTACCAGCTTGGTGATCTGGATGTCAACATCATATTCCATTACGTTAGTAATCCAACCAGCTCTCTTTTCACTAATATCTTTACTCAGAAGGAAATCCTTCACACTGGGAAGGGGTATTAGCAAATGAACTTTATTATGAGATAGGAGGTGTCTTAATTTCCTTAAAGCTTTGATGATTGCAAGGGCTTGCTTCTCTACATAGTTGTATTTGTCTTCATACTCTTTAATCCCTTCACTAAAGAAGGTTATGGGTTGCTCTTCATCTTTATCATTTTTCTGAGTCAAGATAGTAGAAATACTTGACTCACCACCTAGGTATAAAGGATGAAATCCTTTTCAAAGTTTGGATTAATGAGAGTGGGGGCTGAGGCTATGGCTACCTTGATCTCTTCAAAACTTTCCTTCCCTTCCTTGGTCCATGCAAAGGCCATACTTTTCTTGAGCATACCTGTAAGGGGTTTTACCATGGTAGCAAGATTAGGGATAAATCTTCTCACAAAATTTATCCTGCCAAGGAAACTTTGCAACCCTTTCTTATGTTTAGGAAGAGGGAGAGCAAGTATTGCTTTTGTTCTTTCTGAATCAATGGTTAAACCATCCTCAGATACAATGTGTCCTAATAATTTTCCTTGATTGGTAGAAAAGACACACTTGCTTGGGTTAAGGGATATCCCAAACTCTTCACACCTTGAAAACACTTGTCTTAAATGATCAAAATGATCTTCCACATTCTTTGATGACATCATCAAGGTAAACTAATACAAACTTTCCAATCACATTTTTGAAGGCCATCTTCATTGCCTTCTGAAATGTAGCACCTGCACTGGTTAGCCCAAATGGCATCTTAGAATAAGCATAGGTACCCCATTTGGTAGTGAATGCAGTCTTGTACCTATTAGACTCTTTAACCAACACCTGATTGTAGCCAAAAAATCCATCAAGAAATGAAAACCTCTTTAAACCACTAACCTTGGACAAAATATACTCCATGGAAGGGAGAGGATGGTGATCTTTAAGGGAAGCTTGGTTAAAGTCCCTAAAGTCCACACACAATCTAATTTCTCCATTCTTCTTCCTAACAGGGACAAGGTTTGCTACCCATGACAAGTGCTTGATGGGGAAATTTATATTGGCCTCAATCAATATGGATAGCTCTTTTCTCATTAAGGGTTCAATTTTAGGATTCACTAGCCTCTATTTTTGTCTTACTATTTGACATTATCAATTAAATCTATGGTATGTTGAAACAACCTTGGGTCAAAACCCTTTAAATCATCATACATCTAGGAAAATACATCATTAAATTCTTGACATAGATGAATAAAACTCTCTTGCTCAATCTTAGAACATACCTTCCCCATGTTTAAGAATTTTCCATTAGCAATTGTGACTGGGGTGTGATCATCCTCGTCAGCATCTAAGTTCATGACTCTGCCTCTCACTTGGTCATTAGGATTGAAAACACTCTCTAAGGTAATGAGACCCTTAGGTAATTTTTTGGAACTGAGGTTAATGATTAGATCACCATATTGATCCTGCAGTCTCGACTAGTTTCTATCTAAAAAATCTGCTTCATTCTGCAAGAAGCTTACAATTTGTTCATCAAATTCAAACACTTGCAAATGGATGTTGTTGTCAAGAATGCTAGGCCTTACTACCATCCTAATTTTTTGCTTCTTCTTCTCCTCAATATTCCTTGGCACATCATGAGACGGACCTATTGCTGCAAGCCTATCAACATGTCTACTTTCTTTTCTAGGGATGCTTTGAATATTAAATGCATTGAAACCCTCAAGCAGATCCCATACCCTATGTTTATAAGACTTGAGCAAACCGTTCTTGGTGATATTCTAATTTCTCACTTAATTAACCATAAACTCATTATCTCCATATACACTTAAGGCTTGAATTCCTCTTTTCTAAGCAAGTAGGAGACCCTGAATCAAGGATTCATAGTCAGCCACATTATTAGTGCAATTGAACTAGAGCCTAAAGGAGAAGTAGTACCTTACTTGTGCAGGAGAAACCAACATCACACCAGCCCCTAATCCATTCTTATTCCTTGATCCATCAAAGTCCATACTCCATACCCAACTCATATCTTCTTTGGTCTCCACAAGATTGGGAACTAGGGCATCCTTCTCTAATATACAATATGTACTGAGGCCTATCTCGAGGGTTTTTGATATAGCATCAAAATGATACGCATTAGCCCATTCATCTAAGAGAAAATTAGGTATCTCAGCTAGGGAAGTAGTAGGCTCATTCATTATATCATTTTCATCCATTTCTAGGATAGTGCAATTCATGTTGATGAGATTAGGGGTATAGGGTTTAGTATGATGGAGGGCTAGAGGCTCTACTCTGATCGAAGCTTTGGCCCCATATCTTGTTCTAAAAAAAATATATGACCAATCAAAAGATATGTAACCACCCATTTGGGCAATGAAGTCTCTTGACAGACAGATGGAAAAATGTGGCTTGACTTCGGCAACAGATATATCTTGAGTTACAATACAACCAGGGCATGCATGTAGGGCCATCTCCATATTCCTAAGGATCCCTATAGTCTTGATAATACTACCATCCAACTGTAATACATCCTTAACAATGGGCTCATATTTCATTTCCAAAGCATCAGCAACACACCTAGGCATCACTGAACTACTAGCCCCTGAATCAATCATGCGATTGTGGACTAGTTTATTTGCTATAATTAGAGAGACATAAAATGGAGGGGGTCTAACCTTTTTACTTGTTTCTTCCTCCCTTGATGATTTTACTAGGCTTGTGGCACTTTCCATGCTAGGTGGCTGATCCTTTGGTTCAATACTTTCCAATTCTTGATGCAGCAATCTCTTTTGCATGGGTATAGTAGTAATAGCATCCCACATAGAAATATCCACATTTGTCTTCTTTATTTTTTCTACCACACTGAATGGCACAGTAGGTACTTTGGTATAAACCTTGGAGGTTGCATTTGTAGGAGGTTGAGATGGAACAAACTGAGGATCACTTACATCTTTTCTACCATTATTTTGCCTTTGCTGCTAAAGGGTATTTGATTGATCATTTACTGCTTGCTCATGAGGTATTGCATTTGAAGTTGAGGCTTGATTGGGAAGAGGAGAGGTAGCATCTTCAATAGCTCTTCTTTTGCTCCTAGTGTTGTGAGCAATGGAATCCTAGTTTACATTACAATGTTCCTCCACCTGATGATTCATAAAGGAGCAATCACCTTGTCCTTGCATATATGAGGCATCTTTGAATTGGTCCTCCTTGTATGATTGTCCTACTGCAGGCTCTTGGATGGTCAAAGCCAAATAAGATTCAACCTTCTGACACATGCAATGAGCATAGGAGTAGTTACAGGAGGGACAAAAATCTTGATCTTGGGCCATGTTGTTTTGAGGAACTATGGCCCTGCTTTGGTTTACATTTGAGGTTGAAGAATGGCTATTCTGCCTATTCTGATCAAAAGAATTGTTCCCATAATTATGATTTTGAGGCCTACCACTATTTAGAGTTTGATGTTGCAATTGATGAGCCTTACTACCTTGAGCTTGCTGTCTCTCTCAAGTCACCACCTTGTTGCTCACTTTTTGTATCACAGAGAAGCTATCCTCCAGCTTCTTCTCTTGGCCTTGCAATCTTTTATCTATGCTCAGCATCATAGATTGCATCATCTCCTTGATCTCATCTATTCCATTTGAAGATGTGGAAGCTTGAGGGACTAGGGCAAGGGATTGTGATGTGGAAGATATGGGAAGAGGAGCCATTTCTGGTTGGTGATTTGGAACATCAGGGAAGAAAGGCATGGGAGGCCTTGGAGCTAGCTTACCTCCTTGTATTCGGATATTTTCTAACTTTATTGCTATGTCATAAGCATTAGGCAAGGTATCTCCTCCCATAGTTTGGATTGTAGTGGCAATGTCACTGTTAAAAGCTCTGAGTTAATGCAAGAAGGCATTACCAGGGGTAGGTTTTACTGAAGTAGGTATTATATCCCATGTCTTTTGAAATCTATAGTTGAAAGCAGCCGTACATTCATGGGGGGCTCTTTTTATAGTAGTCAACTATTCTAAAAGTGACAAATGGTCACTTTTGTCCTCAAAGTGTTTGCACAATCTTGCTCCTAATCCATCTCAATCTATTATAGAACCATGAGCCAAACCTCTATACCATTGTAGTGCTTTTCCTTTCAAAGATGAGGCTAGAAGCCTCACTGCAACATCATCCTCTGTAATACCATGCATATTACAAACATTTGCAACTTCTTGAATGTGTTCTGAGGGAGAGATAGAAGTTTCACCAGTAAATTTTGGTATACTTTTGAGTGCAGCTATTGGTATGTCATGTCTTTGAGCCAATAAAAGAGGACTTCCACCATTAAAGGTGGAAAAAGTATGGGCTCTAGGTTGTGCCATATAGACCAGTGATCTATTGATATTTACTGATGGGAATCTAGGTTGAGATCTAATAGTAGGAGGAGTAGAGATAGATCTTGTAGGTGTATTTATTGTTGTTTCACTCCTAACTAGTGATAAAGATACTCTAGTCTTCCTTCTTCTAGGATTTGAAAATAAAAGCTCTTGGTACTGAAATTTACCTCTAGAAGATGCCCTTGTTTCAGCTTTGGGCATGAGCTACTGCAACTTTGGTGTAGAACTAGATGTATTTGAAGCTTAGAGTCACCAAGTACTTTGAAGAATGAGCCTCTTCAAGGCTTGAACACTGAAGCCAGTACTATCTCCTCAGCATTAATCTTGAGATCTTCCTTTTGACACCAATAGACTTGAAATTTTCTAAATATTGTCCCACCAAGCGTGCCAAAAACTATTGTCACAACAGTTTGCACCCACGTCCAAAGTTTTTACCTAAGGACAACCTTGTAAAACATGGAAACAACCTCCAAGATCTGGGACTTGAACTGTGAGGTTGAGTCTCCAGAGAAGGCCGGCTTCCTGTACTATCAAGGTGCACCTAACTACTCTTGGAGAGGAAAAGGGAGAAGGAATGCATGAAAGCAAATCCACCTACTCTAACCTAAGGAGGTGATGCACCAAAATAGAGTGTTCAAACCAATCTCTGCCCATACATGCACTATTGAACCATCATGATACCAAAAGATATACACATTCAAACTTTCTTTAATCTAACAATCACATGCAGATTAGAAAACCCAAATGAATGACACAAGGAAAGAGAGGATTCACTTATATACCATTCATAGGCCAAAAGTGATACAGTCATGCAAGATTGCAGATATCCACAATACACCAATTGTTAGGAATAAGGTGTCTCAACCTTGGATAATTCCTATTCTTATTATTTGTTTTGTAAAATGTATTTCTTGCAAATAATGTTGATGTGTCGGCATCTTGAATTGTGTATAAGGAGATTATAGCTAAAACGGTTATGACGGATTCCTATGACATGTAAGAGCTATGTTAGGAAGATTCAATGATAGGTGAAGACATGTGGTAATTGATAAATTTGAGTACTGTAAACTCTACCCCAATAGTGGGGTTCCTATTTTCTCAGAGAATGGTAAAACCCTAATACGGTTACCTTTGGGAGTAGCCCTAAAAGTGAAGCACATGTTATAAGCAGTTTTAGGGTTGTGAAGAGGTGTATGCAAAAAAGTGTATTGTTGGTATTGTGACTTGCTATTGGAGTCTTCTATTGTCGTTGTTGAAATTGCATTGCAAGTGTATTGTAACCTTGTGTTGAAGATAATACATTATGCAGGTTCTGGAGGGGTGGGGTTGTTTTACCGAAAGGTTTTTCCCCACTGAAAAATCTTTGTGTTATGTGTTTCATTCTCTGTCTATTTTCTTTATGCTTGCTTGGCTGAAATATTGTTGTTTACATGATATTGAATATGTAAGTGTAAAAGATTTTAATAGGATTTGCACTATACTTCTCTTAAGAGATTAGTGTAGGAAGCTATTTTTGCACCTGAGTTTCCTTACACCAATGAGAGGCAAATAGTTCTTGCACTTTACATCAATGGATGGAGGAGATAAGGCAGAATGTCATACAATTTAGAGGCAAAGGGGATTTACACTATAGTTGTAGAGCAATATCAGAGAAAATAGAGAACAGTCGACTACAACAAAATGTACAAAATTTCCTTTATAGCTTAGGCATAACCGAGATATTTTCTGACTAAAGTTACTCCACAACCACTACCATTAAGTCTTACAAAGAATAATCATGCAAATCTAGGGAAAATCCAACCTTGGCATAGACTCAGATACCATTAAATCTGATCTCTTGTTGAAACAGGGCCCCGAGAAGATAGCAAATGGTGCCATTAAACCATTCTGACCAAGTAGATGGGTAGGATCAGAGGTGGTGGAGTGCAGCATTCACTTGGGAGTGGTTGGAATTGATCATGAGGATCAAATTGTGCAACAAAACTCAATCCCCTCCATTCCTAGCTTGTGAATTAGTAAAGTCAACAAGTCAGCCAAACTCTACCACCAGGATGAGCCATGTGGACCAATAATCTTTCATTTTTTTGCCACCCCACAAGTCTCCATGCAGTTGACCACATCTAACTGACTAACTGCGCCACCTCCTCAAAATCCTGACCACGATATTACATAACCACCAGTCCAACTGTTAATACTTTAACCAGGCCTACAAGGACATGTGTCCTTTAGCCGCTTACCTACATTTTTTAAAGTCCTTGCATCTTCATAATGCGAGAAAGCATCGATTGTTGATCTTTGCAAGATCAACGATCAGGAAAGGTTCTCCATATATTGTGCCTATCCTTCAAAATTTTGAGCTCATGAAACACTTCAACATCTGACTCAACCTAACCTAGCCCCAACTGGCATCACCCTGCAGCATATGAAACAAGCTTGGCCCCACAAGGAAACACGACAACAAGGCGATTGCCCGCATTCCTTAAAATCCTTGCATCTTCATAATGCGGGAAAGTGCCAGCCCTTGATCTATTTACCTCTCATTGGTGTATTGTGGATATCTGCAATCTTACATGATTGTATCTCTTTTGGCCTATGAATGGTAAGTAACTGAATCCTTTCTTTCCTTGTGTCATTCATTTGGATTTTTTGATTTGCATGTGATTGTTAGATTAAAGCAAGTATGAATGTGTATATCTTTTGGTGTCATGATGGTTGAATAGTGCATGTATGGGTACAGATTGGTTTGAACACTCTATTTTGGTGCATCACCTCCTTAGGTTAGAGTACGTAGATTTTATTTCATGAATTCCTTCTCCCTTTTCCTCTCCAAGAGTAGTTAGGTGAACCCTGATAGTAAAGGAAGTCGACCTTCTCCGGAGACTCAACCTCACAGTTCAAGTCCCACAGCTTGGAGTTTGTTTCCATGTTTCACAAGGTTGTCCTTAGGTAAAAAATTTGGATGTGGGTGCAAAATTTTGTGACAAAATTTATCAATCCAAGATCCTTCTGCAATTTCCTTATAACCTACACACACAAAACCTTTACTCTATTGCCAAGTTTCATTGTTAACATACCTTGTCCAAATACCCATTCTAACAAACAAGATTCTTACATTGTTGTCAGAAACCAATCAGTGAACTCAATATCATAATGACATTATAATCTTCATTATATAATACCTCCAATGTTGAATTAGATATCTTTGGGCATCAAGCACTATCAAACTCTTACAATATCCTTGAGAAATCAACAGTGAAGTACAATAACATAATATTGTCTATTACTTATAAAAGGAATATATATTCACTGTTAACATTCGAACTATCTTAATGAGATTTCATTTAATCTCAACTTTTAGAATCTTCAACATAAGGAAACCTTAGTCCTTCCAATTCATAATCCTTAATGAATTGGTGAATCAAACTTCACAAAAGAATAATGGTCCAAAATTATTGTCAATATTTAGACAACTAAGCTGAAGTTTTCATGCAAATTATATTGTTTATCTTCATTGGAACATCCACCCAAGAGTATAGAGCACCCATTAAATTTTCTTCTTCCTTATTAACCTGTTGTCATTTTTCACAAACCCTTATATAGTACTCTTTTGATTAATAAGACTTGTCACAACTAGAATACATGGATCTTACTATTTTAAGCCACTAGCACATCATGACATTCTCACATGGAACCACTTCTCAATGTAAATTCAAAACCAAATGAAATATTATTGAGTTTACTATCAAATTCCGTAATAATAGAATTTTTGACTAGTTACCTAGTGAGGGTTTCAAAAATCTTACACAAAACATAGATATCTTCCTCATTACTAATGAAATCTAATTCCACAAAAACCACAATGGTGAGGACTCAATTCTCTTTCATGCTATGCAAATGAATCTTCAAAAATAAGTCAAATATACTATAAAGAGATTATGTAAACAATGCTTTAAATACGCTAAAATAAGTCATATTTATATTTTTTGATAGTTAATTTTGTTGTTTCTATTCTATGCACTAGTGATTCTAAGATCTATTATCTTGAATATACTAAGATAGTAAATCAAAAGCATCTTGGTTTGGTGGCCCTGGTTTTCAATTAGTTTTAACAGAGAAATAAGTGATCATTGTTCATTGACAAACCCTTAGGTTGGAGAATAAATGTGATTTTCACCTTAAATATAGTGAACTATGGGTACAAAAGCCATTTTTCAATTGTGAAGCATCCTTATCCAAGGGGATCAATGTCCTTTCTCTTCAATTGAACTGGGTGCAGAGGTAGTGTTGCATCAATTGGGTACACTACATAATTAAGTGGTATATTGAAACAACGAAACAAAACTTATGCACACTTGATTCCAATAAAGAGAGAAAGCACATGGATCCTCAATGTTTGATGAAGATGCTTCAAGACTGAAAGATGGTATCCTACCATTCATACCTAAAAAGAAATTTCATGATCTATTATGTCCTTCCAATGCATAATGCTCATCTATATACATGACTGCCAACATGAGTCATCCTTAGACTCATGTACTCTCATAGTGCATCCACCACATAAGCCATCCCATACGTCCATCATAATTTATATTCAACATCTCATGAAGAGTTATAATGTTCCTGCATAGATAATAGGGAAGATCTTATATGATATCTTGGAAATTCGTTCGAGGCAATGAATATGGGATACCATCTTTCAATTGTGAAGCATCCTTATCCAAAGGAGATCAATGGCCTTTCTCTTTAATCAAATTAGGTGAAGAGGTTCCTTCAACGGCAATGGATGGTTCTATGAGGGCACCCCTTTGCCCAATTTTTGAACAACAACAGAAATTTACAGGTCTTTGTACAGAGAATTTCTCTAGTTCTCAAAGATTTGATGAAACTCCCACCAAAACTTCTCATTAGAAATTGCTGACCTGGAACCATCTGGCAGAATGTATAACCTTAGCACTCTAAAATTAGATGTTAAAAATGTAGAATCAAGAGTAAAAGAAATAACTTAGCACTCTAAAGATAGATACTAAAAATGTTGAATCAGGAGTACAAAAACAGTTCATGTAAATATGCCAGGAGATAATAGCAAATAGAAAGAACTACCCCAACTTTGTATGAAATTAGACAAAATTGAAAAGAAATATTTGTTAGAAAAAAATTCTAGTAGAAAGTATATAATCAATTATAATATTACTTGGTGCTTGCCCGAGCTGGATGAATTATAATATTGATGTTTTGTATTGTTTGTTCATGTGGTGCCTTTATGTTTGACTATTGTTCTTCAAAAAAAAAATTAGAACTTGTTGCCTCCATTTAATTCCTGGCAATGAAGTATTTGCTAACTAATACAGAGGTGAGAATGACTAAGCAAATACAAGTGGTGATTGTGACCCACTTAAATACATACGATCAAATTCTTGAAAAAAGGTTATTAAATAGTACAAAGGTAAGATTGTTTGATTTGTTTGTAGGGTATACAATATACACAAGTAAACAAAAAATTGAAAGAAATATACAAAATTATGAAATTGATTACATTTGATAGTATGATGCTACATCATGGGTCAATTGCAAATGCCTGAATTGTAAAAATAAAGATAAATTTAAATATTAAATGGCAATTGATAGTTCAAAATTTCAAATGTATGTCATGCCAAATAAGTAATTATATATATCATTTATGTATAGGGTCATTATTCAAATGATTATCTTCAAACATCATCAATCATCAAAAGGATCTAGATCATGATGTATGTCTTTAGGTTTTTGGATGAGCAAAAACAAAAAGAGCTAAATTTTTTATTTTTGTTACATTCTGGCTTTCAACACTTTTGGGTATTCTGTAACATGTAGAAGATGACTAAGAAGGTAGTACATCACTGCTTTGCATGTCTACTTGCTTGATCGGCCACTTGTCCTTCATAGACCAGTTGTGCCAGCACTTGATCATTACCATAATTCAGTGTGGCAACTAATGTGCTTTTACTCAAATTCTATTATGTAGGTAGAGTGAAAATGATGTCAGCTGAAACAAAACATCATCTAGATCCATTATTTGTATCTGAAATTGTTGTGGCAGTTACAACCATCAGAGCAGCGGGGGAAATTGTTGAGGTTGTTTTACATTCCATGATTAGAATATTAATGATTAAAAATCTAAATTTTAACTTTAAGTATTTACATTGGTAAAATACTAAAATTATATGTTAGATGCTTTAAATGTAGAAATTATGTTTAGGTTTTAGATGGTAAACATAGTGTTTCTATCATTTCCAGTTGCAAGATGGCATGGGATTCATTGAAGTGGTTCTCAAGGAGCTAGAAAAGCACAGTGTTGCATTAGCAGATGCCTACTTTTTTACACCTTTTTAACCTTCACTTCTTCCAAAAACTAAAGTTGGTGCAGTGATTCCTCATCAACTGCCTCCTAGGCAAGCTAGGATTGTTGTTTGTAATAAATGTTCAAATGAGACCAGCGTTTGGACTGTTGAATTATCGAATGTTCATGTAGCAACTCATGGTGGTCACCATAGAGGGAAAGTCATTTCATCAAAAGTTGTTGAAGACGTGCAACCACCTATAGTATGTCCTATGTATTTATTTTTGAGTGACCTATGGTGGTCACTTGCAGACAGAAATTTGATTGATTTTTTTCTTTCTTTTGTTCTAATATGAGGAAGTTCATACTTTATTGAGGTTTTTTCTGAGATATAGCTAAACCTTTTGCATTTTGGTTGCTAAAAATTTCCTTATTTGAGTTTTAAGAGGTATGCCTTCATGTTAGTAAAGTATCACATGGTTACATAGCTAAGCCATAACCTGATTTGAGTTTTAGATATATGTCTTGATGTTACTAAATTTATCATAGTTAACATGTTTTTTTTCAGATGCATCTTTAGTTCTTCATGCCTCTTTGTAATATCATGTGGTGGGATTCTACCAACTCTTTCTTGGTTTTACACAAGTATTAGTGCAGGCTTATATTCATCTAACAGTGAAATCCATTTGCATTCTTTGTTATCATATAGTCACAAATTTGTAAACATGATTAGCTAATAGGATTTCCTCTACATAAGAAAACATATTGGAGGGCTACTAAAAGGATTCCAAGGTACCTTAAAAAACATAGATTATGGTCTTTATAGACTAGATAGGTTGGATATGCTGATTCAATTTATGCAGGTTCTATTGATGATCAAAAGTCTACTTCTAGTTATACTTTCAGCCATTATTCTATAATACTTTCTTTGAAATACAAGAAATAGTCTACCACATCCCTTTCTGTTGTAGAGGCTACATAGAAAACTACCAGTTTCACCACTTGCCAAGGAGGTTGGTTGAAAAGAATCAAACAAGGTATGTAGTAAATACAACATGGTCCCAACATATTCCATTTTCATAATCAGAGTTCTATTCAAATGAGTAAGAATTTGATGTTCCACAACAGTACTAAGTATTTCAAAATCTAGAACCACTACATCAGAGAGTTGGTTTAGCAAGGTTTCACTAAACTTGCAATATTGTCCTACTGAGGCAAGCATGTCAATATATTTATAAAATTCCTTTCCAGCAATCAATTTCAGAGATTAAACTTTTCTTAGTGTCTTCTAAATGTTCATTATGCAGAATCGCTAACATATCAATGGACGCTCTTCTTTTTTAGGCTCTTCTTGTTCGTGAATTCTGTCAAAAAATTCACATGCCTTGTCTATGCTTCCATTTTTCAAACATGTCTACCATGGCAATTGTGACTACAACATATGACAAAAATTCTTTATGCTTTAATGCATGTCCATAGCTTATTCCAAAGCTCTTGTTTTGGCACAGGCATCAATAATGTTGGCAAAGGTTGTGTGATTTAGCTTTATACCTGCCAATTGCACTTACTTGAACATAAACACACATGTTATATATGTGTTTAAACATATATAAACACACCATTTTCTTGGCAAATTGAGTAGCTTTCTTTCTTAGTTTCAATGGTGTGAGCTCTTTCTTTGCCTCTCAGTCTATGGACTGTAGAACTTTGAGCTCAATGGGAAGACCATGGCAATCCCAACCAGGCACATAGTGCACCTTATACCCTTCAAGAAACATATATCTATTGATAAAATCTTTTAGTATCTTGTTCAAGGAATGCCCAATATGCAAATCTCTCAACACAGATCCTACTCATGATTATGAAGGCACATATCCTACACATGACGAAGGCCTTGATGTGCATCACAGTGATAGAGGTACATATTCAATTTTTATTGAAAATTAATTATGTAATTATTAATAAAATTTGGCATCTTAAATTACAATTGGTGTAACCTTTATGTGATAATTTTTGAGTATGGAGAATGTCATGGTAATGTAGTCGAGCGTGATGTTAGTGTTGAGCATGTTGAGGTCGAGGCTGAACAAAATGTGGTAGATGATGTGGCACTATCAACTAAAGAAAAATCCATTTCATGTTCTTTAGATTAATGAAATACTTATAACATTAAAAAAAAAATTTAGAATTAAACCCATTTATTTCTTATTACAGGTGCACATTAGCCTTATGCTCGAAAAAAGAAGAGAAAGCCTCATGTTATAAGATTAGAACCACAAGAGCCATAGGAGAATGCCAAAGATAGTCACGATGTGCCTATTAGCCTTCATAATCATGAGTAGGATCTGTGCTGGGAGTAGAAGGGTGCAATGAAATGTCATGCACATTGTTATCATTGTTCAAAATTAACATCAAATAGATTATTTCTCATGAAGTTCTCAATTTTAGTTATTATTGATTAGGCCTATTTACCTTTGTGTGAACCAATGCACCAAAATATTCTACATTTCTTTGGCCACTGGAATTTGTGTCATGGTGGGCAACCATTGCTTTATAGCCTTGCTCGAAGCCAATTTGTTTGTCCTCTTATGTGGGCGCTAGATTAAATTTATATATTATAGAGACAAACAACAATTTATTGTTCTCCCTAGCATAAATTGTTGTTTGTCCTCTAGAATAATATATATCTATGTATATATATATATATATATATATATATATATATATATATATATATATATATATATATATATATATATATATATATATATATATATATATATATATATATATATATATATATATATATATATATATATATATATATATATAAACCATCTTCCATAAGTATATATACCTGTATATGTATACATATGCAGATTTGAATCATTCATACGCTCTCTATATGTATATTTCTATTTGTGACCAAAGCTAGAAGTGTAAGGTGCTAAATAGTTTTACAGATTCCTATTTTGAGAATAGGTGACTTGTCAAATATTTTTTTTAGGGGGGTAAGACCTATTAACCCCTTACCCCCCTTCTTTTCATTGGCATGGAATATTTTTTTTTTTATTGCAGGTTATTTAAGGATAGCAACATTTACCTCCAATGTCCACTATTTCTTTAACCAAACTAGAGATCTCCTCAAAATGTTGTCGCTCCAATTTCCTCCAACATTAATATTTGTAACCCTCTTAGCCACTCTTATTTGTAATCCCCAATATTTTGGGAAGGGAATCTGGCTGAGACGGATTTTGATCCAACCTTGTATTTGTTTTTGGATGTTCTTCTATCAGAAATCCTCCCCTTGTATAAAAGAAAGTATGCCTTCTTAAAGACCCTTATAAAGGGCATCTGTAATGTATACAGGACTTCGGTCCCCAAGCTATACCAGGGGTTTTCTTTGCCCTGTTATTTTACCCCCTGATGCCTGCAGTTGAACAGGGAATTTGTTTTGTAAAATCTTCTAATAATATAATATAAAGTCTTGATTACTATTGCATATTAATGAATTTTATATCATATTAATGAATGTTATGTGATTGTATTGATTGAATGTTATAGTTCATAAATGGATGAATGAAATGAATGAAGTATGTAATTAGATGTTAATGGGGAATTTAGATTGATGTTAGGGGGAGGGGGGTAAGGCTAGATGAGTTTCCACCTTCACGTGGTTGGCCTTGTTAAGTAGAGAATATTATAGTATTCTTGAAACCAAGTGAAGCTCAAACTAACATACCAAGGAATGGCAAAACCCAAATCCATCTACCTCTCATCTTCTCATCCCAATAAGTCATCTTTTCTACCACTTTTATTTGGAAGGGTCTAAAGCCTGATCAATTCATCATCTGTATATCCTGAAATCATAATGCTCCAAAGAAAAGAATGATGTGCTTGAATAATGCACACTATTTCTTTCACCCACTTTATTTGGATGTCAATTGCTTGCATCACCAAGTTGAGGTAATGTAACTTGTAAGCTGCCCAAAATATGTGCTCATATCTCACCTCAACTGATGCAAAGTCTACAACCTTAATCCACCAAAATCTTCTTAAGTGCCTAGTAGCACCCAACCCACTGCAAGATGCCAAGCAAGGTTACTAGCCTTTACCCAATGCTGACCTCTGTCTCTCCAACTGGACTCCACTTCTCTAAGGTCTTACCCCCTTTCTAAAACTCTTAGAAAACTTGGGTCAAATTAAGGCTTTAGGGATAGTAGCCCTCAATTAGGCCAAATATGGAAAATTAGGCAAAATGCTTTCAAGGCGTCAAACAAAGACTGGTTTTGTCATTCCTAGTCTTATATACCTTAGTTTTTATTAAATACAAATACAAGAACTCCACCACTTAACCTTTGATTCAAATATGACCCCATTTTACAACAAGATTATCTAATATGAATCCTAAAATCTCTTCCCACGATGGTGGTTGGCTTTGACATGATTTCTGCTAAGTTCAATTTTGTGTATAAAAGTTGGAATGGAGCATTGGGCTTGCTGGGTTCATCAAAAATTATGGCACGGTGCTCTTTGGAATATCCACAAGGTATGAAATTAATGCTATTGTAGTTTGAGCTAAAGTGGATTCATATTTTTCTATTACGTATGACACTTGTAAATAGAGTGAAAAGTGAATATATGAGTTTCAATTTTGAATTTTTTTAATGTAATCAGGGAAGCTAGGGTTCACAAAGAAATAGGCTGATCTATTTTCCCACCAAATTTTGCTGATGATTTTTGAGTATCCATGTAGGTAAAATGATTTTCTAATGACCATGTTGTAGAGACTATTTGAGATATTGGTCTCCTAATGCAATTCTTTGATATTAACAGATATCACACAAGTATAGTCTGATATATGTAATTACAAAGTTGGGACTTCTATTTGTTTATGATTTGGAAACAACAACAGTAGTTTACAAGAATAGGATCATTCTAGATCCAATCTTTTTAACATCTAAAGCAACTGTAGTTGGTGGGTTCTTTGCTGTCAATCAGAGGGGGCAAGTTTTTCTTGCAACTGTCAATGAAGCTACAATTGTGCGTTTTTGTTAGCGGACAGGTGGTTTTTTGATACATGTTATTTTGACTAAAGCTAGCCTTCCATTTAATGCTTTCCATATATTAACTGATGTATGTATTTCATTTCTCTAGCTCAACAACCTTGATCTTGCTATGAATCTTGCTAAAATAGGAAACCTTCCAGGGGCCAAAAATCTGGTAAGTGTCAACAATAATGATGTTGCATGTTTTAATTTCTTCAATTCAGCTGCTTATGAATCTTTAGAGAGATAGATTATGCTCAGTTTATTTTTCAATTTTTGAAATTCCATCATTTTTGAATGTTTAGAGGCTAAAGAATATATATACTGAAGATTTTGGGTTATGATGTTTCCTATTTGTTTCTTATATGATGATGATTTTTTCTTCTCTTTTTATATTTGGAATAGGTTAGCACAAATGTTATTCGTCTTCAAATTGATGGAGTAGTGGTTGGAGAAAAGAGAGTAGTGTATGCATCACAAAATGGTGTCATAGAGGAGACATTAAAACCTCTACACTTAGTTGGTGCTGATAGTAACTGTAATGGTGTACAAGGATATGCTCATTATGTTAGGATCTTGAACCAACTATTTGTTACAAATCATTATGTCAAGATGCATAACTGTAAATACAAAATGGAAGCCAGATCCTTGAAGAGATTATGTTCTTGTTCTGTAGATTGATATAAATATCAAGAACTTGGTACTGTAAGAAAATTCACTTATTTTCCAAAGATTTTGCTTATCTAAGATTAACAGAATCCACCTCTGGAATTGGCACTTGATGGTTCATGTGGTGCTTCAAATGGTTACAATCTTGAGGAAAGTGGTGATGGCACATGAAGTGTTGTTGGAGGCAAGGTCCATCTATTTCTTTTCTCAAATTTCTTTACTCCTATTCAATCTTGTTTTAAATGATTAAACAAATTACTATCTGAAAGAAGAAGAAAATTTAATGTGATTGAAAATCTTTTTCTCATTTCTTGAGGGTTGCAACAAAACTTCAATGACCATAAATTTGCAAGATAGGTTAAGGATCAAGACTCAATTTTCAGTCTACCATTCATATTAAACTCTCTTTGGAGGTTAAAAATTTAGTAAATTAATCTGAAGATATCATCAAAAAGTTTGATTTGGAGAACATCCTTTTGCTTTTAGTTTGTTTTACATCCCAAAAATTCAATTTTACAAAATAGGTACAATTTCACCAAACATAATTTGTGGTCTTGTATGGTGAACCTTATCTGAAATGCTTGTTTTATGTTTCCAGGCATCATGTTGTAGGAATTTTGCACTTGATGTTATCTTATTGGATGCACTTGGTCATTCCATTCACAAAGATATGGAGGTGCTAATATTTCTAAGGATTTGTTTATTGTGTGAATGATTTCATTTGGTGTTTAATCTGTCCTATGATTCTGACCTAGGCAATGTATGTGTACATCAAACTATGTTTTCCATCTTGTTGCATTACTTGTGTATGCAGATAGTGGAGCCCTTGTTGAGAAAGTAAAAGACAATGTAGAAGCTCCCCTTCTTACCACCTTTGATGGTGTTGAGTTTCCTTCAACTGAGTGTCCAATAAAACTTATTCATGGGCGTGCATCTTTTAAGCTCAAAATATCCCAGGTAAATTCGCTGATGCCTAGGAAAATTAATTTTCTACTTATTTTCTTACTATAATTTTGTGTTATCTGATTCTTTAGAAGTTATAATAGGTTGACTCTAATATTAGTTAAACTTTAACTTATAATGGTCCTTGATTATGTAATTTCTTTTAATTTACAATTGTCCTCTAAATGTGACAATAGGTTATTTCAAGTATGTTTTGATTATTGAATATAATTGGAATATGTCTTCATGTTTGATAGTTGATGTGATTGACCAAAATATTCTACAGGAATGGTGATTACTAATGGAAATTCAAGAAACATGGAAGAAGATGAAGTAGAGACCTCTACATTGATTTTTGTGAAATACAATTGTCTACCGCATGGCGAGAAAAAGACCAAGCATTTCAAAAATGAAATGCTAACTATAAAATTCTTGAAGAAATACATTCATTATGCTAAGAGTAGGCATCAACCTGTGCTGATAGATGAAGTGATTTTTTTGAGGTTTTAAATTTGTTACGTTGCTTTTTTGTAAATTGTTTTATATTCTTATGTTTCTTTGTTTGCCAAACCCACATGGAAGTAAAAAGTCATGTTCATATTTGTGTGTTAATGATGATAATTTATAGGCATCAAAACATATTGCAACTACATATGTTGAACTGCGTAATGCGGGTGCAAAAGCTAAGGTTTGCAATAAGTGTGCCTAGTCATTTTGAAATGTTTAGTTTTATTCTTGATGTTAGTCAATACTTTTAGAACAATCTGGTCTTTTTTGTACACTCTTGATTTAATCTTTTTAATGTTTGGGTTATAGTCTAGAGGAGGCACATTACCAGTTACTGCCCATACACTGGAGACTATAATTCATCTTTCAATTGCTCATGCAAAGATAAAGTTGAGAAATCAAGTGAGAAACCCTTTAATTATAAATCTTGGGTTTTACACTACAATAATTAAAAATATCTGTTAGCCTTCTAAGGCCTTTGAAAAGATCACTTGGATCCATGTTCATCTTCTTTATAACTTTAATCATGTGGCTATCTCTCTATATTTCTAAGATGTATGCATATATCTTTAAGTAGTTACTCTGCTTTTGAGCTACCTATTTTTGTCATTATTTGAACCAAAGCATCTCTTGAAATAAAGTTATGTCGGGGTGACCTTTGTGTGCTTGCAGTCATAGAGGGTCTAAAATGTGTTGGGGATATTTTTCTTGTTTTTGAGTAAAGCCTAAATAAATTTCTACCAAATCCAATTTTAAGTGACTCTACTTATTTGGTGGAAAGTACTTTTAAGGAGAGCTATAATGCATCTTGAAATTTGAAAAATGCTTAGAAATGATTGAATCTGTCCTTTTCATGTATTAGGGTTCTTTATGTTATGGTTGGGAACTTGCAAAGTTAAATTTGGATCGAGGCTTATTGGTCATAGTATTAGTATTGCTTTTCATGTCTGCTAAAATTGATTATGATGAGAATGGATATACTCACATTATTTTGAAGCTTAAAAAAAATTGGTGGCCATTTTAGAAGTCACATTAATGAGATGGAAAATTGGATAGGTTTTGATTTATTTGACAATTTATTTATGCTTTCCAACAATACTTTAGAAGTGATGTGAGATTGAAACATGAGAAGGCTTTTCATCATTTGAGAAATTTCACTATTTTCCAACATGCTTTGCTCAGGTATTAAAATTAGATGTAGAGTCTACTCTCAAAGTCCTCAATTTTGCAATATACCATACAGAGCTAATAGATATGGATCAAAGGGAGCAAGGAAGATGGTGAGAAATCGATAGGAAACATCGTGCTGATGGTGATTCTACCAATGGGAGACATGATGATAATAATGATGATGGTGATCATCCAGATGGGTCAGGAAATAAAAGAAGTTAGAATTTGTTGTCACTTTTTCTATCTTTCATTGTAAAATCTAATGAACTAGACAACTCGATGTAATGATTTTTGGTGTTGAAATGAAGATCAAGAAGACAAAAGAAGGGTAGCAGAGATGAAAGGAGTGGTGGAAGTGAAACACAACCAACCATCCCAAAGTAAGGCAACTTTTCAACTCTCTTGCTTGTGGATTTTTCATAAGTTAAGGACTAACATCAGTCAATTCTACTGATTTGTATGAATGAAAAGTAGAGAAGCAGTAGAAGATATGGATATTGACTCAACAACTATGCCAACTACAATGGACATTTCATTGGAAAGGTCTCTTGTTTTCACCTATTCTACCAACATTTTTCATTTTTGTTTTCGATGTCTGCAATTGCAAACTAAGATTGTTGGACGACATAAAAAAGCATGTTGATTTAATCTGCTCTTAGACACAACTTGAAAATTCCTATTTCTAAAATAGTTTTACTTTTATATAAGGATTTTCAGTTTTGTACACCTAAAAGTAAAATAGAACTAGTATGCATTATGAATTTTCTTGGATTTTTGAATGTGATATTACTATTGGTTCTTACTGGGACAATATGCATATCCTGCAATATTGGCTTTCCATTAGATGACATTTCATAGAGGTAGTCAATAAAATAGTTCAAACAACTTACCTATGATTCCACATTTTGCATGCATGTCTACCAGGGTAGTTGCAACTTAAACAAATATATTCTCTCAATATATCTATTTTGTGCATATCCAACAACCATGGCTTTTGATGACCACATTATGTTTAGGCATCTTGTCAAACAATTCACATGACTTATCTATGCTTCCATTTTACAAACATGTCTCCCAAGGCAAATGCTACTACTTCATCTACACCGTCTAAAAAAATCCTTTATGCTTTGATGGATACCTATATCTTATCCCAAAGCTCGCATTCAACATTGATTAGATGATCAATCAAAAGAAACTAGTTGAGAGCTTAGAGTGACACAATTCTCAGATGATCATATGAAATGAAATGGGTTTGCGAGTAGAAAGAAATTAGAAAGACATTGGTACAGATGAAGGCATGAAATGGGTGGTTTTGGAGCACTCAACATAGACACTCAACATTCAGTACATATCATCATTCAAGATCAAATGGATGTGTGGGATTATACACATAGTGAATAATAAGGGAGGGAATTGAACCCTCCCTAAGGCTCACACTTGTTGAGGTCCACTTCAGCAATGGCCCTTCTTGTGAAATTTTTGTCTAAAACATTTCTAATGAGATAATGTGTTATGAGCTCTTCATCAGTGGGATGGAATGTGAATCTAGGAGGCAGTTGTGCATCACCCATATCATGACTATAACTAAAGTTAAGAGCTCTATTATTGAATTCTCTTCCCTATCACCCATATTCATTTCCTTTGCTATTCATAATTCACATGATGCATTTATTCTGTTTATTTTAATTTTTTGAAATATAGTTTAAATCAATATATGCATCATGTGAATTATGAATAGCAAAGGAAATGAATATGGGTGATAAGGAAGGGAATTCAATAATAGCGGCTCTTAACTTTAGTTATAATCATGATATGGGTGATGCACAACTACCTTCTTGATTCATGTTCCATCCCACTAATGAAGAGCTCATAAAACATTATCTCATTAGAAAGGTTTTAGATAGAAATTTCATAGGAAGGGCCATTGTTGAAGTGGACCTCAACAAGTGTGAGCCTCAAAAAAAAATTCAACCAAGCATTGGTCAAAATTTTGACCAATGCTTGGCAGTTTCATACCAAGAATTGGTCAAAATTTTGACCAATGTTGTGCAGTTTTCCACAAGCATTGGTCAAAATTTTGACCAATGCTATACATTTTTCTACCAGCATTGGTCAAAATTTTGACTAATGCTTGGCAAAGATAGTGCCAACAATTTTGAAAGTTTTCGACCAATGTATTGGTCGAAATTTCAACCAACCAATAAGTTGGTCAAAATTTTGATGAGAAAAATTTTGAACAATTGGTTGGTCCAAATTTCGACCAACCTGGGTCAAAATTTTGACCAATAATGGTCAAAAAATGAGCTCAAATGTACTAGTGTCATGTGCACTAGGTGAATATCTTGAAGCTCACTGAAATGGAGATGATGGATCAGGATCTTTAAATTTGCATCATCTGTGGAAAAAGTGCACCTCTATAGAAGTACACTTTCTCAAAATATGCCACACCTTGGAAGCTCGAAAGCTCAAAAGATCTAAAGCTTGGAAGCTTAGAAGCTCAAAACCTTGGAAGCTCGAAAGCTCAAAAAAAATTTGAACTTGTAAATAATGTAGAATTTTGAAATTTCAAGTTGTTTTCTTCAATTTTGAATGGTTGGCCCTCCTTCTAGCTCAACAGAATCCTTTTGAACTCCTCTCTTGAAAAGCCAATCTAAAATCAACTCCAAGGTTCTGAGAGATCTCGCGACCTATTGGAATCTTCTCAATTGAAGATAAATGTATTTTTTCATAGGGAGGCCTTTACTGGTTCTCACCAATTTGAGATAAGATTTGAATCTTCTTGCTATTTCAAAACAATAACCACACACAAAAAAATGTATTTTTTCTATTTTTTTTTTTTATTATAATGAATGCAATCTAACAATGCAACAATATGAATTCTTAAATTAACCAAGTGTTTGTAAAAGAAAATAGCAAAGATAGGGTAACAAGAAGTTTAAGTAAATGCTTGAAATATAAATACCTAATGGACATAAGCCACAGAAACAACAAGTCTACGAATTAAGCATTTGAAAATATCAGTGGATATCTAATGAAAATAGTAGTGCCTCCTTAAGTCCAATGATGCAATCATCGATCGAAATTCAGTAACAGTAAAATGTTTCACTTTTCATTAGATTGCAAGGCCACTGAAAGTGCACTCATGTGAGACAAAAAGCTATGCAGAAACAAAATGGATGATCTCTTCTTGAACTAAGTACGTCAGTATAGTTTGTAAAACTATAGCAAACACCATAGTTAAAAGATTGCTCAATCAAAATAACACAATAAAACTATTGGCTCAATTACACTCTATGAACATACATTCACAAAATATAACACACTTCGGCAAGAATCACTACTCTCCAAATATGAGCACCAACAACATATATTATTGCATCAAAATAATGGCCCAAAATACATATTACATTCCTAAATTTATAAGAAATCTTCTTCTCAATTTATGTTGACAGTGAGAGATATCTTTATGCAAACATATGATTCTAAACTAATAAAACAAATCTACCTATGTATAGACTAACTCTCTAACTAGTGCTTAGTGGGACTCCATCCATATTTATATCATTATATGGATGCATGAGCCTTTACACATCTTAAAATAAAGAAAGCATGAGCAAATAAGAAGAAGAAATCCATTAGATGATCTATGAGTGTTTGGAAGTGCCAAAAATAGAAGCTCCACATTCACTAAATTTTTGTAGAAGTTAAATTGTCATCAGAATGCAGTTTTGGTGCATGAAAAGCTCTAAATTTAGAACTTAAAGTTAACTATTGGTGCACATGTAACTTCTTCAAAAACTTTCAACTCACCTCCAAAGAAGTACACCTATGCACCTGGTGCACTTGCACACCTACGCACCTCAGAAGCAGGTCCAAAAAATGTAAAATTTTACCAAGTATCAAAACTAAAATTCTAGCTTCTGGGTTTTGTTTTCCTTCATACTAGAGCTATGTTTGGGTATTTTCTCTTGAATTTATCTATAATCTCAATGACTTGAGTTGTATCTAGAAAATCTAAAGCTTCATATTTATCTTTCACCTTTTGCCTATAGTTTCCCACCTCAATGCAAGTCTCTGCAAAATCTCCTAGTTTTACATCCAAGTCTAGTAATGCTTCTTTAGTCCTAAATGCTTGTCTAATATCATCACCATTATAAACTTCTTCAAAAGTATTCTGAAACTATTCAAAAATTGATTCATCATCAATTTATCCCTTGAATCATCTTCAAAAATATCTGAACACGCATCACTGTAATGTTTCTCTGCCTCCAAAATTTGCTCTTGGGTTTGATCCTTGAGCTTATGAATATTTGCATGTAATGTTTCCATTACTTTATTTCCATCCACAATTTTCTCTATCCAGTCATCAATTTTATCTAGCTCTTTTGTTGTATATACATCCATTAACATCCAATACCTTAGACCCTTGATTGATTGTAATGCTTGCAAGTCTTTGCCCCAGGTATGTACTTCGTCCATTAACCCAAAATCCTGGTTCAAAATAGCCACCAACTTATTTGCATTATTCTGCATATGGTGTAGTAGTTTAAGATTTCCCTATATAATCTACACACCTTTCTCTTCAAAACTTTTTCACCATTGTTGATAAGCCTTCAAAAATGGATCAAGTTGCACATTCTCCTTATCCCTTTTCTCAAGTGTTGTATTTAGAGCCTCCTCGATATTTTTAGGATCTAATGGACCAACTACTTCATTCAGATATCATTTTAGGATCTCATTCTACTTTTGAAGTGTTATCAATTTTGTCTCATCTAGCTCTAAGTGCCTAAACACTTATTTAATTCTCGTTGTCACCATTAATTTAGTAGTGTCTACAGTAGGTTTCCAAAGCACAACCTTTCTAATTTGATAATCCTTTGGGGTTAAGTCCTTGATATCTACATGTGGATGAGGGATAGCAACATGATAAAACAAGTCCTAATTCTGATCACTCATCACAAAGGCCAATTCTCTTACATCTTTTGGAGGCAACTTAGGCTTCCTAAGAGCTTCGATCAATTCCCTCATTCCCTCTTCCTTAGTATCATATCATTGTCTATTGTTTCTAATCACCCATTCCTCAACCATCTCAGAATATGTTCCATCAGAGATTTACCTCTTGATGAAGAAGGAGTTTCTTCTCCTATTCTCTTTCCCTTATCACTCCTCTCTGAAGTCTTCTCCTTTGGTGAGAGATCTACATCGGGAGTTTTTGTATCTATAGAGTCCATAGTTTTCACCTCTCTATCTTGGGAATTTTGCTAAGGCTACTCACATATTTGTCCTTCCTTTGACACTTCATTAGTGGGTATTTTTTGTGGCTCTTCTTCCTCCTCATCTTGGACCTATTCTTCTTCATTGATTGGAGGGAGAGGAGTAGCTAAACATTTATCCACACAAAATGTACCTTGATTTGATGATGGTGGAGCTACTTTAGGTCCTTGTAGCTGAGGTGGAAATTGACTCCAATCCTCTTGTTGAGGTTGGTTACTCAGAGTATCTCTTATCTTATCTCCCACCAATTTAGTGCTAAACAACATAAACTCAAAATTTGACATCTAAAAGACATTGGCCCCTTCATCATCTTGTTTATCAATCCATTTCTACATTTCATCCTCAAAAGTTGTAGACTAAATAGGCTACATGGGAATGGATGGTGGTGTAGTAGTGAAGCTTCTTCTCCATTCTAACTCTATTGCTCTAGCAAGATGAGTCCTTTGACTCAAAGGAAGGTTATCTTCTTCATCTTCATTATCCTCTTCTTCCTCTTCTAGAATGACTTTCGGGACTAATGGAAAAGGAATAACTCTTCTAATCACCTTTTTTCTCCTCTTGACTAGAGTTTTGATCTTTCTTCTCTCAGGGATCGATGGGGAGGTTTGTACCTCTTGTTGACATGGAGACACTTCTCATACTTCTATTTCATTTCCTTGCCCTTCTAGCAATGGCACTTGAGGATTGTCCTAAACTTGTGTGACCTCTATATTCTCTGAGTCTTGTACATTCTTTTGCCCTTCCACATTCTCTACCCATTGTTGTGGCAGTGCTTGAGTTGTTCCTTCTTTTCCCAATTTGTTGTGGACATGTTATTTTCCTCTTACCCTTACCCTTCTGAGCCCTATAGTATCCAACTTCCCTGTCAAGTTGGTGCATTATTTTTGGCCTCACTGGGGACTAAGCCGTGAATGTAGGCACTGTCACCTTTTCTCCTCTACCTTTTGTTGAGTAGTCTATAGCATGGAAAAATACTACTTGAGGAATCAGATCTAGCTTGAAAGGCCTTTTGATCCAATCTTTGGTCAATTGGATGACATGCCTGGCCCTATGATTAATCTCTAAATTCTCCTCCTTATCAACTTCTGCATTCATAATAGGTCAATGAAAAATCGTATCTCTATTATACAATGGATCTAGGAGCTCTTCAATATCTTGCTATACTACCTTTAAAGGGACCTTTATCTTCAAAACTTTGCCTGCCAAATAAAGAGTCATCCTACAATAATCCCTTATAGGGATTTCGTAGTCATCTATTGCATTCATCCAATGGTCCTCTATGGCATCCTTGCATTGGAACTATTTCCCTCCTAAATACTGCACTGTTCCAATGTTACCAAAATAAGGGAGAGGAGAGTTATATTCATCCCAGAGATATCGATCCCACTCAAACTCAAAAGATGGAATGTCTTGTCTCTGGACCACACTAAATGGTCCTACAGTAATTGGCCACACCCAAGTTTTCTTGTGTTGCTTCCTTACTCTATCATATGTAGACAAGAGTTATCAAGCAATCTCCAACAATATGAGCCTGTCACATGGATACCTTGGGAGCTTTTTGGGATTCATAGTTGTACCTTCTACCCTCAAATAAGTTAATGTCCTATAGGATGTAATAGGTGCCAATTTCTAGAATCTTTGTCATTGCCTCATTTGACACCCTTTCCGCATAATCTCCTTTAATAAACCAGATAATTGTGAAAATAAAGGCATCATTCACTATTTTGTATTCCTTGTTGTGCTCCAGAAGCTTTTTCTTCACCAATTGTGGATACACTATATATGGTCATGTGTTTGCATATTGCATGCTGCCCTTTGTGAATAATCCTGGATAATCTATTGCTCTTGTAGCTAAAAGGTACACCAAATAGGATGTTGTACAAAACTTCTTATCATTCTTGGCTACCACTAGTTTCTCATCCAAGTTCTCACTAAGAATCAAAGCCCAATCAATTGGCATCATCACTATTCTAATGGTCTCAATGAAATGCACCATCCATATGTTCAAGTGTCCTGATGTTGGTAACCCCATGACTCTACTCAAAAGTACTATACAATATCTAATATCATCCTTCATATAGCCCCTTGTCATGTCCAATTTTCCCTCTTTATGCCCAAGAGGAGTCTTCTCTATGAGGTATGATGATTGGATGATTTCAGATGCTTCCACTACATGTTCTCTGTACCACCTTTCTGCCTAATGATATGACAATCTGATATATTGATCTACCCTTGGAAGATGGAATACCTTTTCTATGTTCTTAGGTTTGAGATCTAGCATAATCTCTCTAGTTATACTCGGTCAAATCTGAGGACTGTACTGACACTGGGTGTGATGCTATGTTGACTAGTCTGGATTGAATAAGAACAGATATCATCGAGGACCTCTTTGTAGGTTTTTTGCACAACACTAGTAAAGCATTCCAATCAATATGATCGAGTTTAGTGTCCCAAATCTTCAAATACTCATCTTGGAAGCGTGATTTCATCAGAACACCTTGAAACTTGAAAACTACTAGTTTTGAGACCATCTTTACAGCGAGGGAAGATGATGAAGATGCCATTGAATCTACACAAAATTAAGATCCATTAGTTTGGAGGTAGAAAAACTCACTAATGTAAACCCTAACGATGACAAAAAAACCTAGAAACCCAAATTTACCAAAACTATCTAAAAACATAAAAACCATGTTTCTAATCCTAAAAAGGAAAAAAGGGCACACCTGGCACACCTCAAAGGGGTGCTAGGTGTGCTTCCCTACATAAATCTATAATACTAAGGGTGTGCACCTAGCACACCTCATTGGGTGCACTAAATGCACATCCTCGTGGGCTTAGTTTATTTAGGTTTTTTTAGATTAATGTAAAAAAGGTGTGTGACTATGCACCTTGGAGAGGTGCATAGCTGCACACCTTTCTTTTGGTGTTGCTAGATGTTTTGTGTGATTTGTGTGTAGATGTGGAGGGCGAGGTAGCATAGAGGCGCACCTCAAGGGGTGCGAAAGAGTGACAAGTGAAGCTCAAGGGAGTGCAATGAAGTTTGTGTGAGAAGAGAGGTAGGTTCCCAAGCTTTATAGACCTAGGGCTTAGCACACCTCTTAGAGGTGTGTTGCTGCGCACTTGAAAGAGGGAAGTTCTTTATCTTTGAACTACTAGCACCAGGTGTGCTAGTGCACATCTTTTAATGGAAAAAAAAGACTTTCTCTTTCAAAACAAAGCTTTTGAGAATCTAGGTTTTTGGGTAGAGACCTTGACTTAGGTAAAAATACTAGGCAAAACCCTAAAAGGACTCAAACCCTAGACTAGTGATTGAGAAAGCTAAAAAATAAATTAGGGGGTCCCCGTTTCTAGGAAAAATGGGGTGTGCATTGTGAAACCACAACAAAAATTTAGACAGAAATATGGATCCATGTATTATCAGAAGAAATTACATTGATAAGCCCCCTCTTAGGGTTCTTGGCTAGTTATAGATTGATCAATTGCATTAATAAAGCACTTGAAACACTCAAAGATCCAACCATCAACAATTACAATTCAATACATTAGGAAAATATAGTAGAAATTATTAGAATTCTTTGAAATGGTTCACATTCTCCTTTGATCTATAGCAATCATGTTGGCTCCAAATCCATATAATTCATATTCCAATAGTCACTACAATTTTGAATTTTGACCATCAACCTTAACCCAAGGATCACAATTAAAACATTATAAACCTTTTTTGTTTCTTCCTTTACATTTTCATTTGTGGGTCCCTTGTACATGCATCAGATTGTCATTCTGTCACTATGATTATTCTTCATGCAACTCTTTATAGAGACATAATGATGAGAATTAATCTATTTTGATCTGACGGTGGTGATAAAAGACCTTAAAAAAAAATTTACTTTGCGATGCGGGTCCACTTTCCAACTATGCACATCATGGTAGACAAGTGGTACTATTCCATTGCTTCGAGAATCTGGTGTTGGACTACTTTGCTTTGTGGCACTTCATGGAATATAATGGGCCCATCAAGACACGCATCATTTTGTCATTTTGTCACTATGATTAACAATCAAGCAACTTTCCATTGCGACATAATGACAAGCATAGATTGATCTAGAGATCAATGATGAAAAGAATATCTTCATAACCCTAACTCTATCTCATATAGAACCAATCAAATAAAGTCACTTGTCACCTCGTCTAACACCATACCAACCACAAAAGGAAATGGCCCATACTAACACACATAATTCTATCATTGTGTTGTTATGATTATCTTTCGTGCAACTCTTTATAGCGACATACCAAAAAGCGTAGATTTTTTAAGATCTGAGAGCTGAGGAGATTCATCATTGAATACTTATAATTCCATCTTTAAAACATCATCCATCAATTTGATCTTCATTCGATGATCTAGATTTAGTCTCTAATCCATTTGACTTATCAACTTTGCAATATAAATGTGTAGATTAAATATAAGCCATTGATTCCATTGTAAAAAGAGTCATACCACCTTTGACTTGGTTCTTTCAGCATTTTCGATGATTTATTTGCTTCTCTTGCATTTGAATTCAACTAATCCTTCTTGTAGCTCATTCTCACAATCTACATATTGTCTTTAACCTTGATCCTCATATTCTTTGCTACCATTTATTCTGAATATGTCCACAATATTCTTCTTGGATGCATCTTGTCTTCACCATGAATACTTAATCAATGCATTAGGATTTCAAAACAACTTTGTTTTCATCTAGGAAATGCATAAACTTACCCTCCCTTTCTTAATCACCTAATCTGTACAAATACATTTGACTTCTTTAAAATGCCTACCTAGGTGTACACAAAGGGATACATGAGAATAGAAGTCCCTTAAAGATAATCTACACATAGATATGACATGACATCAACTTAACCCTAATCACAGAAGCTAGAAAAATATAGGGGATTGGAATCATGGCAACAAGAATAAAGAAAGACTAGTTTGTAAGGGATATGCACAAGAGGAAGGAGTTGACTATGGAGAGATATTTTCCCTAGTTGCAAGGAGTAAGATCTTCACTTGCATATGCTACTTACAAAGGATTTAAGGTGTATTAAATGGATGTGCAATCTACATTTCTGAATGGAATCTTGGAAGAAGTCTACAATGAACAACCTCAAGGATTTTTTAATCCTGACAAGAACATAATATGTAAACTATATAAAGCATTATATGGTTTGAAACAAGTCCCTAGAGCATGGTATGAAAGGTTATACACTTATTTGGTGAAAATTGGTTTTGCAAGAACTAATTACAATATCAATATGTATTAGAAAAGTGAATCTAAGAGTAAGATATTGCTAGCTGAAATATTTTTTGATGATATCATATCTAGAGGCCATTATATGCTATGTAAATGATTTTCTAATAAGATGAAGAAAGAATTTGAGATGGCAACGTTTAGAGAGATTAAACTATTTCTTGGTTTGCAAGTTTATCAAATGAAGAGAGGTATTTACATTACATAATCAAAGTATATCAAAGAAATATTGAAGAATTTTGGAATGAAAGATTCAAGACTAGTTGGAATACCTATGGCATGGACATAAAATTTCAAAGAATAATGATTCTGCTAAAATAAATCAAACATTCTACAAGTCAATGATTGGAAAATTGTCATACGTTATTCATAGAAAACTTGACATTGCAATAGTTGTTGGTATTGTTGAAATATTTTCTACTAATCCTAAGGAGAATCAAATGATGTCTATGAAAACAATATTGAGATGTATGAAAGGAACATAATACTATGGATTATGGTACAAGAAGAATGATAAGTTTGAGCTGAAAGATTACACAAATGTTGATTGGGCTAGAAATATCAATGATAGAAAGAGTACAAGGGGAGGCTCTTTCCTTCTAGGAAAGAAATTGATTTATGGACAAGAAAGTAGAAAAATTGTATTTCTCAATCCATAGAAGAGGCTAAGTATGTTGTTGTAGTAGTAAATTGTTCAAACATTGTGCAAATCAAGCAATTATTAAAAGGAATGAAGGAGGAGATTATTGAACTTGTGGTGATATATTGTGATAAAAACAAGTGTTATAAACATATCAAAGGATCTTGTGATGCATACAAAGACCAAGCATATTTCTATCAAATATCATTACTTTAGGGAATTAGTGAAAGACAAAGAAGTTAGACTAGAATATGTGAACACAAAGGAGAAGATACCTTATATATTCACCAAGGAAATATCTAAGGATGCATTTGAGTATCTAAGAGGTAAATTAGGGGTCATTCCCCTATTTGAAGCAAGTTGAGAAGAGATGCAAAATTGCATTAATTGTTATGATTATAATATCTTATAGATTCATATAGGAGGTCACACTTTAGGAGCTGCCTAAAGTTGTGAAAAGATGGATAGAGGTATGAGTAGATGAAGCTACAAGTCAAAGGTGATAGAGGGAGTGATATTGCAAGATCAATTAGGATAGTGACAAAGAGGATGGTGTGTATAGAGTGGATGTTGTCTTTAGCATTGTTTTCAAAGAGGGAAAATATGTATGACAGTTACCATACAAGTTATAGATAAATATGGAGAGCATGTGATCATAGTTACCATCCAATATCTAAAGAGGAAGAGTTAGTATAAGTGTTAGTACAATTGATGTCAGAATGAAGAATCTACAATTATTATCATAGAAGCAAAGGGGAAGAGTATTGGAGGGTATATGGATGAGAATAAGAATGAAACTAAGGATAATCATGAGGATCTAATACATGCTATAGAGATAAAGAGTTGTTAATGAAAAAGCATGAGAAATTATTTTGCATTTGTATGGTAACTAGAGGTGTTGTCATCAATGCCAAAGAGGGAGATTGTTGGAAACTGCAATTGGAATAATTGTTTTTCATTGATATCAAACCTTACCTATCAGACATTTTCTAACATTGTAGAGTGCCATACTAGTTGATTGATGAAGAGGATTGAAATGAGAGATAACTAGATGAACTAGTGAAGTTGTTGAGTAAAGAGGAGCAAGTATTATGGAATTACAAAGGGCACTTGATCAGTTAGTGTTTGACAAGATAATGTGTTGTTTAATCATTTTATGAAGTGAAGAAGATAGTTGAGTTAATGTATAGAAGATAAGGAAAGAAGTTGAGTAAAAAACTAAACTTGACTAAGTGATAGTTTTACTAGGTCAATGAAGTAAAAGATTAAGAAACTTAAGAGATAGTTGAGTAAGAAGTATCAGTCGAGTGATAGTTATGGTCGAGCAAGGTGAAGAAGAAAATTGAATAAGTAACCAATTCTAGTGAAGACTAAGGGATTCAATGTCATTTAAGCAAGATAGATAGTAAAGATCGAGCTACCCAATGATGACCAAGTAGAAGAACATAGTGATGAGTGAGTGCCAACATTTTAATAGTTTGTGAAAGAATCGAGATTTGAGGCTAACATGGTTGAATTTTTGGATTGGTCAAAATGAGTAAATGATAAGGATTTATGAGAGGGTGTACTTAATGCATGAATTGTGTTTGCTAAAGCAATCACATGTGAGGATTCAAGGAGAAGTTTCTAGTAGTTTCAAGAAACGAATAGGAGAACAAAATGATGGACAAATTCAATGAATCTAATCAAACCCTAAGATCTACGGTGATGTTTAAGCACTAAAAGATCAAAGCTACCTATTTAAGGAGGGATAGGAAATGTTTTAGGTTGATTGGAAAATTTGTGAAGAACCTATGAAGAACAAAGTAGCAAAGGTAAAGTGAGAAGATTGGTGAAGTTGGATTGCTTGAAGGGTTACCAAGAAGACTAGATATGGAGAGTATAATGAAGTCCAGTCAATGAACCAATAATTAAGCCAAACAGAGATCTAAATTTGTAGAGTGAGTTGTATCTTGACAAATCAAACCTAACTTTTACTTTCTAGCCATTTTGGTAGTATATTCCTTTAATCAAGGTGGCAGTATAATGGAATGATCCAAATTCCTCTAACCAAGCCACTCCTAATAGGGTGTTTAATTCCTTTAATAAGGTCACACCTAATAGTGATTTTTGTAACATTTGATAGGGTTGGCTCTTAACCAATCTCACTTCAGAAGAGTGAAAAGTGGTAGCATGTTACTTGGTGGTCTTTCACCAATTAGGTTTCCACATTAAATCCTTGTGTCATATATGTGTGAATGTTTTTTTTGATGCATGTTATTTATTGTTATTTATTTCTATTAGTCAACCTATACTGAATAGAGAGCTAGTGATGAATGAAAAAGTTAAGTTGTTGATAAGTTGCTATATTGGCTGAGTGATTTTATGAGATTGATTAAGTTGTTTGAATTTGTTAAAAGTTGAATTGGTACATCTAGACTTGAGGATAATTAGTTCATCCCCCTGTCTCAGTTATTTTGAATTTTCTAACATCATTGAGCAATTTTTAATTTTTTCCTAACATGAGAATTCCATTTTGAGTTATTCATGTATCAATTTAAACCCAATTGAAAATGTGATGTTGATTAAAGACTCTTCATTCCATTATGTTGCATATCATGTTGGTGGTTTTAGTTCTAAAAAGGTTGAAAAATATAATGATTTGAATGAGGAAGATTATCATTTAGATGTAAAGGCAAATAGGATGCTTGATATGTTTGATGGTAACTTTACGTTTCATAAATATGATGAAATTTTTTAAAACTAAATTGATCCTATTTTGGATGAATTTTCTTTCTTTGATGAAACTAGTCATGATGCAAATGATTATGTAACGAAGAATAATCTTGTCGATATCAACCATGAGAAACACATAGCCATTCTTTAAGAAGTTTATGAACACAATTTTTATAGTTGGTGATTAAATCTTGCTTGGGGGATATAGTAGAAGATACATGATATTATGATAAGTCCTAGTTGTTCAGGATAGATGATGGGTTACCAGATTTTTGCACATTATTAGTTTGATGTTCAACATTAAAGAGATTTCTTAAAAGCACTATTTTTGATGTACTTCATTGAGGCACAATTCCCTATTTTGAAAAGCTTCCTTTATATCTCATCTAGTGGATGGCTTTGTGTAAGCTCTTCTTGCTTCTAGTTCTCGTGGTAGGGGATTTTTTGCACCCATGTACATAATGTAAATAATTTTTATTGTGTTTAGTAGTAATTAGAATAATGCCCAAGTTTTGGGCTTGCTACTACTTTGGGTGGTTTGTTGGTTTAGCTTTCTTTACTTTTAGTTTTGGCTTGTAGTTGTCTTGCTTCCCTCCACCCACTTTGCAAAAAAACTCCATGTATTTTATTTCGTTGTGACTCTATTGCCCAATGTTTAGGAACTTGTCTTTTCAACCAGAGAGGTTGGAGCTCTCCATTTTTGAATTTAAAACAACCCCCCTATAGAGCCAATGTTGGTGCACATATAGATCCACACTTAAAATTTAAAAATTTTGGATTTCCCTTTATTCTCGAACCTCATTGGACTAGTTTCATATGGTCCAGTTAATTCACATCATACCTAGTTTGGTTCATAAATAGGCCTTGAACCATTTCGAACTAGTTCAAATTGGTTCGACTAGTACAAAAAAAATTACGAGGTTTAATATGGGTTCAAATAGTATAAATGAGTTCACAATTTTATTGAGCTCAAATAAGGCCAAGTTTAGTGGTTCAAGCTAGTACAATTGGTACACGCATATTCATAGGTTTAGAATAGAAATTTAATTCAATGATCAATTTTTGAAAGGTTCAAAGTTCAATGTTTCATGCAGTCTAGTGTTTCAATGTTTAGAAGGCTCTTAGTTCAGATCAAAGTACTCAACTTTAAGTTATCCAATTAGTTCAATGGTTCAAGTGACTTGGTAATTCAAATCATGATCCCTCTATCAAGATAGTGTTAGGGATCCCCCTCAATGGCTTGGATAAAGGTAACAAAGGCAGTATTAAAAATTTTGATCAAATTTCAATCGTATTCCTAAAAGAGGAGCATATAAAAGGATAAGTATCTTGAAGGTATGAAAAGCCCAAGAACTAAATATTCAACTATAAAGTGAACCAAAGAATTCATTTGTTAATGACCTAAAATCAAATCTAATTTGTTCTTCTAAAAATACTAATGGCGTGGATCCTTGTAATAGGATAAAGTCTAAAAGGATGATTTGTTTATTTATTTTGTCAAGAGAATTGAGATTAGTCTTACTATTCAAGAGAATTGAGAATAGTCTTACTATTCATAATTGGAGGTACCCACTACACCACCCATTAGAACTCTTTCTTATTCTTCTGTTTATCAAAATAAATAATTCTTTTTAAATCAAATCTGATTTTACAATCTAGAAACCCCAATGCCAATAATCCTTGTACTAGACTAAAGTCCAAAAGGATGATTATGATCCCTTATAGAGGTCATGATCCTATGAACAGTTTAGACAAATCTCAAAGTGAGGGTAAATAGTAATATAGAATACAGTTCTTCGTTTGACAACCATGCTTTAGAGAATCTGAAAAACACTTTTCATGCGGTGAAACTACGAAAGGCGTGAACAAACCGTACAAAAGGAAGAAGGTGGCCAATCCGATGCCCTTGGAATTTTGTGCCTGCTTAAAAAAAGAAATCACGTTCGAAGCTTTGGGAATGTTACTTGTAGGAGCTGTAGATTACCAAGATAATGAAAAAAATGAAAAAATGTGGAGCAGTTTTGCAGTGCAGGATCGCTCCTACATTCTTGGAATGAATCTCCATCGTTGAGTGAAGGTGGCAGACAGAGTTTACGCATTGCTATACACAACGTTTGGTGATGCGACATTTGCATGTCTGCCATGGGATCTTAACGTGTACTAGATTTCCTCAAAGTGTGGAGAAGAAAACATAAAAATGAGATTTTTTATGCCAAGTTGAAAGGAAAAAAGGGTCTCTTCAACTCAAAATGAGGAGGCTGTTACTGGGGAGAAGGAAACATAAAAATATGACTTTTTTTTAGCAAGTTTAAGCTAAAAAATTATTAGAGTCTTATAGATCAATGTTTTTTATATTAAAAAGTAGCCAAAATGGGAGATGGCCCAAAGACATAGCTTAGCTAAAAATCAGTTGTAAGTCATTACCAACACACTAACCTACCCACTTCTTTAATATCAAAAACTCTCAAACTAACATATTACTATATTTATCTCTACTACAGCCAGAAATTAACATGTTAACATAATTACAAATAAACCTTTCCTAATTAAAACTAGTCTTGGGTATACCAGAGGTCTAGCAAGTTTTAAAGAAAAAGGCCCTGTGGGCACAACAAATAACCATAAATATTAAAACACTAAAAACCAAAAAATAGAGGTCCAGGAGCTAACTGTCCTTCTTGTGCTTATCTAGATTCTCTAGCAAAAGTTACAACCAGTCATTAGCAAGAAATCCATAGAGGGAGCATGCAGTCTCCAATTCCTTAACATCCTTGACCTCCTCCTTATTAGCTTGCATGAGGTGGAGAGTAGTGGTAATTGAATGCATGACATGTAGAAGTTTGCCACACAATAAAACTTGTCCTTCAGGTCTTCATTCTTCTTAATCAAGGTAGCAACAATCTCCTCCAATTTGGTATTATCTTCTTTCACTGGAGGAATTTTACAAATAACATCCTATGGCTCAGGGTTCACCTCTTTCTATTTTTTGACATACTTGAGGTCCTTCTACTAATTATCACCAGGATTCCCAGTCTCCTTATTATGAGGTTCCATATTCAAGTTCCTAATTGGGGAGGTGGTTGTCCCCTGATCCCCCACCTTAGAATCTAGGGTGTTAGCTTTAGTCTTGAAGGTGTCTGACACATGGGATGGCATAGGGCTTTCTTGACTAGTCCTAGTAGTATCATCACCTCTGTCTTCACTAGTAGTCTACTCCTCATCCTATTCCCCATAATCCCTCTTGGTAGCTTTCCTCTTAGGCCTTGGTTAGTTTTTCTTCTCAATATTCTTAGTTGTGTCAAAACTAGGAAAACTCTCCTGACAAAGAGGGGTAGATGATTTCTTCTCTCGTAATCTCTTGCTAGTCCTAGGGGTTTACTTTTTACCTATTTCTCTAGCATTTTCCACATTTAGAACCTTATATTTTTCCATTTCAATCTTCCTCACCATGGAAGAGGGAACCTTATTTTCTATGGATTAAATATAAGGGGATGTGGTATGAGGGGTAGTAGAAATTTTTTGTGGGGAAGGAGCAAGATTTGCACTTGAGGGTTAAGGCCCTTATGGAACCTAAAGAGATGAAATATTAGTGCTTGTTGGTATATGGTGTAACTCTTACCCTCATCCCTCTTCTTGCAAAAATTCCAAATAAAGTCCTCTATCAAGTGCAATAACATGTATGGAAATGAAATAATCTATTTGTTTCTAAAAGGATTAAGAATAGGAAAGTGGTAATAATATAAAACCTTGAACCTATCTTCAAGCATAATGAACCTCATTATTGCATAGCAGACAACATTCCACAATTCAAGAAGTTTGTCCACTACAAATCCTCTACAAAAATGAATAGGGGCCTCATCAGGCCACAAGAATTTCTCTAGGCTAGTCGCATCTACTACCCTCAATTGCTTCCTCCAATTCTTCCCTTCTAGGGAAAGGCCAATGGCCATAGAAATGAAATCCTTAGTAATTTCAAATAAAAGCCCATTAATATTAACCCTTTGGTCTTTCCAAGTATCCAAAAATTGGTTGGAAACCCTTTCATCATGGCCCTCTATACATTCCATGAACAGAATTAACCCACCTTCATGCAGGTAAGTCCAAGTAGCTTTTTCGCTTCTAATAACTTCCTCAATCCTTGGTGGTTTAATATGAGCAACACTATTCTCCATAATGTCCTCATCTCTAAGCTCCACCACCAAATCCTCTAAGACTTCTAACATGCCCACAGCTAAACAAACCCTACAACGAGAGGTGAGAAAATTGAACAAAATTTTTCTCGATTCACACCAATTCATAATAGTATTAAGGATTTTAACTATGTGGTAAGACTTTTTATTATCACAAGTAGAAGTGGAAAAAATTATATTCCCAACATATCCCACCCTTTTTGTATCCCTTCTCTAAATGATGTTTAAAAGTGCTTCAAAAATTATAAAGTCTCGGACTTTGAGTTTGTAAAATCTCTCCCCATATCTTGCCTTGGGTATCATATATACCTTCAACATAATGGCTAATAAATAACATACTTATTGAAAATAAAGCCCAAATTAAATACATCATTAATCAACCTTCCATCGTAATAAGCGTCAATTCATCTCCATTCGCCTTCCTCCACAAATTTGAAAAAATCATCATGACACCTTCTTTTCATTTTTTACAAGAGATAAAATCATCATCGGAAGATCATATTCCCTTTCCCAAGTGATTGATTTATGACCTCATGCATGTACACTGCCAGGTTGTCCACCACTCAATTTCCCTCTCAATATACATGTTGAATTGTAGTATCTGCAAACCTAGTCAGCAACATTTGTGCATCACTAATTATTGTTGTTGTGTTTCAACTCATCCTTCTAACCCCTTTGATGAACATAATAACAAGCATCGAATCTCCCTCAATCACCAATTTAGGAATACCCATACTAACAATAGTTTCCAAACCCCAAAAGAGGCCCATGGCCTCCACTACATTGCTTGATGTTTTACCATAAATCCTTGCTCACCCCTTGATACAATTACCACACTCATCCCTTAAAACACCCTCTATAGTTGCAATACCATTTCTACAATATCCATCAAGGTTAAGTTTCCACCAATTTGTGGGAGGTGGTTTCCATTTTATGCCTTTCCTTTGTAGAGACTTAGTATTATCTATTTTCCCACGTTGTGGGAAATATTCCAAACCTCCGCCCATTTCTTATCAAGTTGTGCTAGAGGAAAAGGGGGAGGTTTCCATTTCCAATTGAGTGAACATTCCCTTATAAGCATCATAGTTATGCGGGTGACAACCTCGAGGGGGGGTAGAACCTCTCTCTAAAAAATTGGTTATTATGTTCTTTCCAGGTATTCTAGCATATATAGAGGGGAATGGATTTCCATAGGATTCTAATGTGAGGATGGCGGGAGGGACATTTCCAATTGATTATAAATTAATGGGAGTTAGTGTTTAATACCTAAGAAATCCCCAACTAGTTGAAAATATTTGACCAAACAACATAAGAATAAGAACAATAGATTAAATGGTGGGGGATGGTTTCTTCCTCGCAATTAGATAGAGCACATCAGTTAACTAACTGAAACCCACCTCTTTGATGCTTATCAATAGTGAGGATACTATTGTGCATAACTAGCCAAAAAAAAAGATCTTCAAGAGGAAATGTGAATTCCAAACATACTTCCAGCTTTCTGAGGAACATCTTGAACCAATGATGTTGTGGTAGGTCATTTTCACACCAAAGTCTCCACAAGAATTTTTCTCCCAAATAAGCATATTTCTATCAAGGAAGGAAGGGATGCAAATTTCATTCAAGAGATTTATCATCTCTCCATGTAAGACTCCCTCCATTAGATTGAGATTCCCAAGATTTAGTCTTTTCCATTTGTCATTCTCAATATAATTAGCCATCGTGAGACCATAGTTAGCCACACTATAATCCTTCAAGAGGGAAAGCTTGGTGCAAAAAGGTGAGGAATCCCCAATCCACCTATGCTCCCAAAATATAACACTATTCCCATCTCTAATGTTCCATCTCACCCCACCTCTTAAGAACTTTCTACATTTAACAAAGCTCAACCATATTTTGGATCTAGTTGGGAGGTATGTTGTGTACAAACATTGGTAAATGACCTTCCCCTAAGATATTTAGCTCTCATAATTCTACACTAATATCTAGATGAGTTTTGGGATAGTCTCCATAGATAATCTTAGTCATGCGGACCTTATTTAGGTCTCCCATTTTTTTGAGTTTCAAACCCCCCGTAGAGTTTTTCGCTTACAAACTTTGTCCCAACTAACCAAACTCATCTTCATTGTGTCCTCGTTGTCCAACCATTATAGGTTTCTTTATATTTTTTCCAATTTATCCTTGAAGCAATCTAAAATCTTAACTAGGGATAGAAAATATACCAAAATTCCTTGTAGAGAAGCAACAATAAGATTGAGTTTTCTAGCATTGCTAAGAACTTTACCCTTCTAGCCTGCAAGTTTCTTCTACATTCTTTCCACCACCGCATTCCAAAATTGAGCAGTGACTTCCTTCATGGTAAGGAGGAGAACAAGGCACATTTTAGGAAGGGAAGCTCCTTAATAACTGATTTCCCCAGTTATGTGTTGTTGGAGGCTCATCTCTATGTTGAAGAAATACATCTTGCTCTTTTGATAGTTTATATGCTAGCCAGAAACCTCCACATATTGGTTCAAAAGCTTCTTCAAAATTTTTGATTCCCTTATTTAAGACATCCCATATAAAAGCAGAACCTCTGGCAGTAGAGAAGTAGCCAGTTCAACTCCCTTAATCTTCCCTTGAGCAGCCATAGCCAAGAGGTTCCTTCCCAAAACCTTTGCCACCATAATAAATAAATACGACAATAAGAGTTCACCTTTCCCTCTTGTAGAATTAAAGAATTCCCCCTAAGATCCATTGGTCAAGATAGAAAAATTGTACTAAATTGATAGCAACCTCGATTAACAACTTTAGCAAGGATTTTCATCATAAATTCTCTCCTAAGTTTATCATAAGCTTTTGCAATACCCAACTTCAATGCCATACTAGGATTCCCAATTTTCTTTTTGGAATGAAAAACTTCATGGGTGGTTATCATCGCATCGAGATGATTGGGCACAAAACCATTTTGAGCAGGGCTAATAGCTTTGTCTAGGAAAAGTTTATACAATTGACCACCACCTTTGACAAGATCTTGTAAATAGTATTACACAAATTAATTGGACTAAATTCTTCCAAATGGGTGGGTTCACTCGTCTTGGGGACTAGCATAATATAAGTTTGATTATGTTCCTTGAGAATTCTACCTACCCTTATAAAGTTTCCAGCCGCATACACCAAATTATATTTGATGATACCCCAAAATTCCTATAAAAAATTATGAGGGAAAACCACCTGGACCTAGAGGTTTGTATGCTCCCATAGCAAAGACCGCCTCCTTAACTTCTTCTTATCATACCTTGTTATTCAATCCCTAATTCATCCTCTCATTATTCACTAGATTGATGACACTAAGCAAAGCTTCTTCAATATTAGGGTTCTCCTAAATTAGGGGAGGGTCAAAATTTTCCTGGAAGTATCATGTGGCCCAAGTTCCAATATCTTCCTCCTTAGTAAGTTTTCATTGTTACCATCCAAGAGCTTAGTACTAGTGTTTCATTTCTGATGTTTAGTATCCAACCTATGGAAGAACACAGTGTCCCTATCCCCCTTAATCAGTCACTGAACCTGAGATCTATATTTCCAAAAATCTCATTTCTTGCAAGGGTCAATCTTCGTTTTCCCTATCATTCCTTTTCCTCCTCATGAGTAGCTAATAAGAGATCCCCCTTGCCATACTCTCTTGAATCCCTTCAATTTTCTCCTCTATTTCTTTCTTTTACTTGAAAATATTACCAAAGGAAAACTTATTCCATCTCACCACTTCCCTTCTAATATTCTCCATCTTTTTATCTATTCAAAACATGGAAGTACCTTGGACCCTAATATTCCACCATTGATTAACACAATCCATGAATTGAGGGTGGGAATTCCACTTGATCTCATATCTAAAGGGTTTCTTCTTGTAAGATCTTCAATCAGTCCAATTAAATAAGAGCATAGAATGATCTAAGTGAGTCTTCAAGAAATCCTGAAGGGGAGTGAAGGAGATGATGTCCTAATCAATTGAGAGATGCACTCTATCCAACCTAACTTGAATCAGGTAAAGCCCCAACCGATTGTTGGACCAAGTGAAGGGAACCCCCTAAAGTCTATATCTATCAAATCATTCCTCTTGAGAAACTCACTAGACCATGCATGCTATCAAAGAAATCATCCAACCCTCCTAGCTTCTTTGAAGGATATAATGGGGTATTAAAATCCCTTACACATATAATTTTGGATCTATTACAATTAGCCATGCATAAAGAGCCCTCCTACCAGCCTTGTAATCTCCCTTCCCCCACCCCGCTACAAGTATTAGAAGGAGCATAAAAATAAAAAAGAACCCATTTACTAACCTTATCAGAAAAGTCCTTCATGAAATGGAGATGGGTAAGGATCTCCTCACCATCAAGCTTTTTAGGATTTTAAATAATTGCAATTCCCCTAAGGCACTTGTCGCTTCACTATAAGCATACTTAGCACCTTTTCATATATATCCTATTTTTCTATCAAAATTTTGCTTATTCATCTTCACTTCTTGTATTTAAAAATAATAGATCAACCTTGTAGTCAAAAATCATTTGCTTCAAGGAAAATTGTTTCTGAGGGTTTTTGAGGCCCTACATGTTCTAGGTGATGAATCTCATTTCTTACATTTTTTGATATCCTCCAAGGTCCATTTCTTCCCATGAGCTTTCTTATGGGACATCACCTTCATTCTTGCCATCCTTGTCATTGGTCTACTTGTTCTTGCCTCTAAGCCCACATTAGCCTTTGGCAGTCCGTGGGTTTTCTTCTTAGGAACCTTCCATCCCCCATCATCTCTATTAGGAAAAGAGATGTTCAAAGGGGCTTGGTCATAGAAAGGTAGGGAGACCATCAAGGTACCCTTCGAGGAGGGGTGATCAAGCCTTTAAGAAGACAATGAAGGCTAGCTCTCCATGTACACCAACCCAATATTAGTGAGGGAGAGCATTATCTTTGCCAAATATGTAACATCCATCAAAGGGGTCACTTCTCCTTGCATTTTGGTTGGCCTATTTTCATCCTTGTAGGCCTCAGAGGCCAACACAGCATCCCTTGTACCTAGGGGAATCTCTCATCTTCAAGATAACCATTGGAATCCTCGCACTACTTGTGTTTCTCAAGAGAGGAGACCAACTTTTCAATGTTCTTCATAAAAGGGTAACCATCCAGATGCTTTGCCTGATCCTCCTTTTCCTCTAATGACATTAGAGCATATTTTGGGGCTTCTCTAGAGGAGTGCCCTAGATCAAACTTTCTAAGCATACTCTCTTCAATTGAGGATAATTTATCTTTCTCTTTCTCCTCCTCATTAACACTAGGTTTACATTCAGTTGCATATGTCCATACTTCCGACAATTCTAATAATACAAATCTGCATTCTCATAGATGAGAGCTTGAGCCCAAGCACCCCATTTAGAATTTAAAGCAATGCTTCTAGGGAGCGATTTATTTACAACTGCATTGACACTGAACATAGCAAACACAAGATTTGAAAAGGGTAACAACATCTACCTTAATGTAGTGTCCAAAGGAATCTCCAATCCATCTAAAGACCTTCTCATCCTAATACTCTAAGGGTAGACCTGGGAGTCTAGCCCAAACTAGGGCCATTATGTAAAGATCAACATTGGTGTCAAAGCTCGGCTTCCATTTGGCCAAAACCAAAGAGTGCTTTCCAAAACTCCATGTTCCCACCAAAAAATATTTATAGTCTTCCTCCACTACAAATTTGAACAAGAAGAGGTCCCCTATCATAGTAGCCACCTCTACCGATCCTTTGAGTTTCCACTTAGTTGAAACCCATCTCTTGACCATATCAATGATCGGTGTGAATGATAGAAATTTTCCAACCAAGCTCAGGGAATAGCCTCATGAGATATTTTCAACCACAAAATATGGTAGGAGGATCTCCGGTCCATTATTTCCATGTAAAACTTTTGGCATATCCCTAGTTGGGGCTCCAAGATCAGAGTGACCCACCATCACACATTTCCAATCAGGCTTTGGGATTGCAACATTCTCAGCCTTTCCCAGGCTTTGCTTAGGACAAGAACTGTGAAGAAATGCCAAGTCATCAAGAACCTCCTTAGTAATCTCATATGTCAACCGTGTATTTGGGTTAGAGAACCCCCCAAATTAGGGGGGTCCCATTAGCAAAGATGACAAGAAGTAGATCTGGGCAACATTGTTTTAGATCTGGAGGACAGGATTCCTCCCGAACAGAAATTAGCATGAGTGAAAGTCAACACCATATAGATCAATGTTAAGATCATAAGATGATAACTAATAATTATAAAGTATCCAATTGGGATCAGTATCCTTACCAAACCAAAATTTGTTGGTTACGTCATTTTCCACTCTAAGGGTCCGTTTGGTTCTTAGAAGATTATAGGAATTGGCTTTTTCAAAATTTGGATTTGAAATTTGTTGCATTTGTTTCAAAATTGGCAAAATGGGATTAGCATAGCGGACTTCCAATTTTGCCTCAAAACTAGGTTTTCCAACTTCCTAGTAGCAAGTAGGAATTGAAAATCAAAAACTGGTTATGTTTTTTAAGGAGTGTGAAAACAATAGATTGGACTACTTTTTGAAATTTGCCTTCACCTCCAAGCTTAAGCATGAAAATGTGTCTTCACACGCATCTTCCAAGTGAAACAAACAGTTCAAGTAAAATCTTCAAAATCAGAATGAAGATTTGCAAAACCTCGATTTGGCTAAACCAAAGTTTGTAGAAATCCCAGTTTTTAAAATTCCAAGAACCAACCTAAAAGCATATACACACATTTAAGCATTTTTTTTTATGCGTTTAAATATATTTCATAAATCCTAATATATATAAACATTACATATTAATCTTACGGCTTCCCATCAATAAGGTGATGCACTACTTGCATGTGGGAGCTCGTCGAATATAACTATTAAGAAGATGGTGCGGCGCGAATATTTTATTTTTAAATGGCATTGTGATTACAAATAATTGACAAACAACTTGGACAAATGATTGAATGGTGCTTTTACGCTTTAAACAGTGGAGGAAAGACCAGATTAGTTTATTTCGAGTGGCCTCCGCACCTCAATAATTAATGGAACTGCAAAAGCCTGAAAGAGTTTCCGTATATTTTAACAGTAGCCAGATTCCCCACCCCACTTTTTCTGGAAGAAAAAGAGTTATTTCTCTTCTAGTGCGCTTACAGTCTGTTGAAAATGGGAGACTGCTTTTGATTTGCAGAGATTCTTCTTTGCCTTTTATCAGCTATCAAAAGATCAATTTGGGCTCACACAATCATTCCCCTGCCAAATCATAAACAATATTCTGCTTCATACTGATGATGATTCAGCAGACTACTTTTATTCAGCATGCACAAATGTTTCGATATGGACCAAACTGAAGACTAGCAGAGGTTCAGTATTGTTACTGAATTGAAGGCTCGTTAATCTGGATGTTGGAACTAAGTCCAATAAGTGGAAAAGATGGAATAAAAGGAATATTTTATGATTATTTATAAAGTTGTGAAATCCTAGGCAAAAGGATTCAAGCGTGCAAGAATGGATTTTTTAAAAATTATATATTACTAATCGAAGTTGGCCATTTATAATGAATGAGACTCATAGGCATATATAAGATTGGAGTTCTTACGTTATATCATTAAAGATTGTCTACCAATGCGCATTATATATTAGCTATGAGTCCCCTAAAATGAAAAAATAATCAATTTGTAAAGAAGGAATCATCATTAGAAGTTGGAAATGGATACGTTTCACATGGGAAAAGGGATGAAACTACAAGAGGTTTACAAAGGGAAGGATCTCAATCATTAAGAGGATGGGGATTCAAATTTCAAAGGTCTTAGTTCAATCTTATTCTAATCTAGTATGATTACTAACACTTGCATCTTTGAAGGGTACAAGGGTTATGCTGATAGATTTATATATATCAAATGATGTCATTGTAGTGTGACACATAAAATTTTCTCATAAATTTTTTTATGCATAGTAAAACATTGGTAAGATCATTTATATATCTTTATGATTTTTTCTTCCGTGGTACCTATGGCCTAAGCCTTGTTAAATTTTTCTTTCGTCTAGGTACATCATTTCTTTTCAATAATCTATCTTCTTTAAAATGTTTGTCAGTATCTTTGCATCCTTTCTCATCTATAATTAACTTTATAGGCTCTTGTTCATTATGGCTTGTACTTTGATTATCCTCTTCTAGAATCATAGGTGCTACAAGAGCATTGACATTGTTATTAATGAAGTACAAACTATTGTAGTTGTTTCCATCATGATATGAGACATGGAGTGTGGGTGTTTCTAAGCTATCAAAATTATGGATTTGGAATACTTGGCCCTTCAAATGGTGCACATGAATATTGATTCCAGTCACCATGGAGGTTACATAAATCTTGCAATGTCTGCTCAAGTTCCATCTTCTTTCATTTTTTCATAATATTCTTTAAAATAATATTATGTTCTTTTTCAAAATAAAATTCTTATGATTTATATGTAAGGATGAATTATAAATTTCATTATCTATCTGAATCATATGTTAAAGAGATGGTTTTAGTTAAATAGTTCTTTAACATATGATTCAGAAAGATAATGAAATGTATGATTCATCCTTGCATATAAATCATAAGAATGTTTATTTCAAAAGAGCATAATATTATGTTCAACTAATATGTAATGATCTCAACATTGCATTAATCATCATATTTATTCATGTGGGATCCTAGAAAATATGAAGACAACCAATCATAATATCCATTTAAATGCAATCCTACATAATACAAATTAGACACATTCAAGTTTATGAAATGTACACAAAAATTAACTTGTAAGGTGGAGAAGACAAATAGTTACAGTTAGAAATGATAGGAAGGTCAAAGATGAGGCTAATACATCTTTGGTAGGATGTGAGAATCAAGTAATAATATGTCTTATATATAGAAACCGCTTTTTATTTCCTTGACATGGTGTGAGGAGAATGCAATTGCATGTCTACGATATAATGACATGATTCTACTTGAAGTAGTAATGGATATAGTTTCTCTAAGATATTGCCACATTCATGTCCTTGTCACGAGATTTTACCACATACAGTGCCTATACTTGCATTTTAGAATTCCCCTTCAGTGATGATTTTACCACTAACTCTAAGATTGGCCTTTAGAGTGTTTGAATTTCTTAATATATTTAACAAAATTCAATCTAGTGAACAACTCACTATGTCCTAATACATGTTATAGGACCCTACCCAATACATTTACTTTTTACTTATATATTAAAAAAATTATCTATAAAAATACTATAAAAAAACTGAAGTTGTTGATATATTTTTCTTTTAACTTACAAATTTAATTATGTGAAATATATTTTCACCTTCTATCCTTCTTTTTCTTCTTCACTTTCCTTCTTCTTCTCAACATTCTACTTCAACTTCTTCTCCTTCTTCACTTTCTCTTTTTTCTCATCTTCATCCTTTTATTCTTGGTGGTTGCCTTCTCTATATTATCCCCTCCTCCTCTTGTATCGGCTCCTCCTCATTTTCATCATCTCCTTTTTTGTCTCATTCTCCTTCTTTTTATTTCCTTCATTTTGTCCTTCTACCTCTCTCATTTCTCTCTTGTGTCCTTATTCTCCATATTTTCATTATTCTTATTCATCATAACCTCATGCCTTGTCCCTCTCCTATCTTCATTTTGCTTCACCTTCCTCATCTTCTTCTCCTTCAATAATGGAACAACTAATCTATAATGTCATTTTCATCTTTCTTTCGTAGAATAATGTTTAATTACTTAGGTAAGTTTAAAGAGAATTCTTTTTAAAAATTGATTAAATTTCTCATATTATCTAGTCTCAAATCCATACACATTAATCTACTATACTGTCTAGGGATAATGTAACTATGAAGGAGAAATATTAATTTCATCTAGATTTATTCTTCTCATTTTCCTTCTCTATCTTCTCTTCTCCTCCTCCTGCAGTTACTTCTCAAGTTTAATTAAATTTCTCATTATATCTAGTCTACCATATGTAGACATTCATCTAAATGGTTGCTCTATGCTGAAAGCTTTTAGGGTTTCAATAGTTAATGACTTATATGATCCTAATTTGTAGGTGAAGTTGCTAAAAGATGGCATTGCATGGTGTTTTTTTAGGATCAACTATGTTATAGCCGCTAAGGTTGCCTTCATGAATTTCATTAATTTGTGGTCTCATCTCTGCAGAACAAACATAAATGGGCATGAAATTATAATTAGCCCTATCTTCGGTCATTCTTTTATTTTTCTTATGTAATGTGGTGATGTCACCCCTGACATTAATGATAACTATGTTTATTAATGTTAGCTGGTTAATCATTTACATCTCCTTAAAAAATAGTCTGAAAATTTTCTCCAGCGTAAGACTGTCGAAATGTGTGAATAGTCTGGTCAATGTCTTTGGAGGAGAAGAAGTCAATGCCATCAAATTGGACAAACCAATTAGACTTGAATTTACTCATAAGTAACCAAGACATTAGATATTCTTTGGCACATTTAAATTAAGAATAATAAAATATACAATTGATCTTCATTAACCCATAAGTTATGAGTATAAATCATTACAACATGATAATAATATAAATTGGCACTTGCACCTTTAAAGAATGCAATAGGTACAATGATAGTTTCATATTACCAAATGTTGTCACTATAGGGTTATTGTGGAATTTTTTCTCATCTTTATTATTTTCTATTCCTTTGTTCTCATGGAATAACTTTTAGAGACTTTTTCTTCCCCAAGGTTCATCCTCTCTTTTCAAGAAAAAATATAAGCAATATTCAGGAAATAGAAAATCAAGCTAGAAAGTAGGAAAGAACAACCAAAGATGGAAAAGACAAATGCAATCTACTTTCGGAAAAATGGTAATCTCTAAATCAAGAAATGATTAAAGGAAATAATGGAAAATGACATAATCAAAATGGTGGCACATTAATCTTTACAGTGCATGAGCTTGTAATTAGAAAACAATTTGTATAGGTACCTACATTTTCTGGCCTATCAGTGACTTGTTCTCCTCCTTGAGGTTTTGATATAGTCTAAGATATTCTATGGTGGACAGAATTTGATTACTCCTAGTGAAAAGTTATTTAATGGGATAGTCAAGGGATGCTTCTACATAACTCATCATTATTACATTTTAGAATTCTCCTTCAATGATGATTTTTTGAAATATTTTGCTCTTAGTATGAAATATGCTAAGAAGGTCACCCCTTTGCGTCTAGCTTTGAGAGTGGTTGATTTTCCTTTTTTAATTTGCCAATATAAATTTTTTTATTAAGATCATGAAAAAATATGAAGTGGTCATTGCATTACATAAAGTCATTCCTAAGTGAGAAGTTAAAAATAAAGAGATATTGAAAAACTAAAATGAAGTGAATTTGAAATATTTTTTATTTAGGTATGTTACTAATAAAATAAATATAATTGAGAAATTAATTATTCCTAAATGAGAAGTTAAAAATGAAGGGATGTTGAAAAACTAAAATGAAGTGAAATTGAAATAATCTTTATTAAGGTATGTTAGTATTAAATAATATAATTGACAAATTAATTAAACAAAAAAATACTACATTTTATTATTTTTCAAAAAAAAAAGATGGTATTAATTTATTTAGATTTGAAGAAGTTGAGTGAAAAAATATTTCTAAAATTCAATTCGTATTTGTCCAGCATAAAACTTAAACAAGAAAGAATTTTGCTAGATAAGTAAATTTTAAAATTTTATTAATCAACCCCATAGTTAGACAAGCACTACTGCCTTTTTAAGTAAAATTCATAACTTAGAGAGCACTTTGTGTAATAAATAAGAGAAGATAATACAAATGCAATTTCTCTAATCCACATTCATATAGGGTGAGGTAATCTCTATCATAGCATTTCAAAGGTCAAATTATTACAATATGCTCCTCGCAAATATAAATTGTACTATTAAATGTATGTAATCTAAGATATGATGGATGAATATGGTTTTGATAATTAATCATATGATTTTGGAATTGTAGGGTTTTCCTATTGAACCATTTGGTTCCAGAACTTTTGCTTCTTAGCTCTATATATACCACTATCCTTATTTTATTATCTTGTTGTAGCTTTCAATATTGGAAGGTTTTTTTCTTTTAGATTGTTATGTGTTATCATGTCAAATTGTTTATCAACAGCGTTTATGGTACTATTGTTTGCATTGATCATCTCATTTGTTTCACTCACATAGGCAGAATTGATAAGTCACATATCTAGTTGTAAGTAGATGTTAAAATAGTTGTGTTTATCCATAAAAAGGAATTCTAACTGTGAATATTGATTAGATGCTGGTACATAGAGCTAGTTTGTTTTGGGGAATCCATATGTATGATAAATTTATATCCTTTATTATGACATGATTGCTAATTGGAATTCGCAGGTGTCTTCCACGCAGCACTGAATTAAACATGCCACTTCATTTTTTGTGACAACTGCCCACATGTTTTTGAATTCTTAAACTATAAACATAATCCCATCTAGAAACGTCCACACACCAGAAAATCACAAAGCAACTAATTTTGTTTCAAGTTGTTCAACCTATAAATATAAAATGCAAAGTCATTAATGTAGTTGAGCTAAGGAGGGCAGAGTTGTAAAGCAGAAAGATCTAAAAATGCTCTTGCAAATTAAACTCTTAATTTCTCTGTTAAAAAGAATGAAACAAACATCCATTCAACTATCCTCCACAAAGACATTAGTAGAAGCTCTTCTCATTCACATTTCAACCACCTATACATAAAAGACATGAATAGAAAAAGCTTTAGCATTAAATCAAACATTAAATTAGGGCTAAATAAAGTACAATGATGGGAATTTTGAAAGGGAATATTTGATTTTACATAGATATGATTTTATAGGAAATAATTAATAGGTATTTATGAAAGTAAACAGCAATATGTGTTTGATTCGGCTAGAATGTAATAGAATATGTATTTTAAATTCATTTTGTAGTTCATAGGTCACAACATGATCCTCTTGAATTAGTATACAAAACTTAATAATAATATTGAAATTTATTTGTCACTCTATATCACCTAGGTCCAATGAGTGTTAAGTGTTCTATTTATTTTAATGAGAGATGGATTCATGTTGAATCACTACTCATGAAATATGTTAATGGCTTTGACTCAAAAACTACATAGTTAAATCATGATGTCAATATCACAATAGTTAGTAATGTAATTGACGAGGACCCTACTATGTTGTTTGATTGATCAAAAGATTGGCAATCAAGGTGGATTGAACAAACTAAGTATGCTCTACCGAGGATTTTCAAGGTATGCAAGTTATGGAGTTTGGTGCACTTGGTGAAATGATTTATGATGTTTCAATCCAAAAAAAAATGTTTTCTCCACAAGTGTAGATTTGTTGTCACCTAAGCACTTTACCACATGTGTAAATGCTAGCTTTTCGCTGGGTTATCTATTTTCAATGAGTTATTTTATGTTGGATTGTTTTGACTTTTGATCAAAGTGAATGAGAAGAGGCTTAAAATATTTGTTCTTGTTTTTTAATATTTTATCTGTGGCCTATATTACTTCCTCTCATGTACTTCACAAGGATTTGGGTTATGTCTACTACCATAGTCTCATATGATCTATGCTAGCTCTTGTAAGATAGTTCAACTAATAAAATGAGTGAAATTAATTACCAATTAAAAAGTATTTGCTCACGTTGAAAAATCAAATTAAATTATAATATATGCATAAAATAATTATTATATCTTCATCTCTTTTCTTATTTTAAAAAAAAAATCTTTCCACCATCTCTTTAATAGTAAGGAAACAATATCTAGATTTTGTTGTAGATAATCTACTCAGTAGGCTTTGTTACCTATGGAAAAGTATACTCCATTACCATTTTCTATTAGCAATAATGATACTCCCTGAATTAAGCATCATCATTTAGTGAACCCTATCTTAATTAAGCAATGTGTACCTAGGGTATGTGCAGGATCATGGTGTGCCAAAAAGTGGCGATGTGAAAAAAGTGGAGTTTGAAAACATCTAAAAGTGTTTCAAAATTTTCTCTGACATTTTTCCACCCATCCTAATACCAAGGCTAAAAAGTTTGGGCCAAGCCTTTTCAGGTATCTAATCAGTTATTAGGTACCCAATATCATATCAGGTTTTTTATATGGATCAGATACCCGAAACCTAAGACATAGATTTTTTTAAAAAATTGAGAGTGATTTTTGCATTGCATTTTTGGGTTTGTTTGGTTGTGCTCCATTTCAGGTATCAAATTTCAAAATGGGTATTAGATACAGGTAAAAAAAAATTGTATTTGTTTATGATTTCAATCAATATTACTATAAATTAGTTATTTTAAATAGAATTTGTTAAAAAATATGTTTTTTAATAGAAATTTTTGAAATTTAGATTTTTTTAATACAAATTAAATGTTTAGCAAATTAGTAAGCATGGCTGATCCAAATGATGATACTGGGCCACGAAGCAATGTTATTCATAACCCTCCACCAAATGATCTAGTACACCCTAAAAATCGTCCACCAAATGATCCCCTACCCCCTCAAAACCCTCCTTGAATTAAAGATTTGATATTTGAAAATTTCATCAAACTGAGGGTTTTGCAAACCACATATAAAAATATACCTGCATTGGCTCCCATGTTAAACACCATAGTGGATAATATTGAAACACATACCATTGAAAAAAAAAATTGCTCTTCACTGGCATGAGCAAATGCATGCCATGTTTGATGGGGGGTTGGATTATGATAAGGTTACAACCCTAAATATAACTAAAGATGATATAGTTAGCCTTTTTGCAGACCCAAAAATCAGTAAACCAGTAGATTGCACAAAGTTCAAATTATCAATTAAATGGTGTACAAATGTGTGAAAACTTTTGGGATCATTGGTGGATGGTTTTTGACAACCCTCCACATGGAAATTTAGAAGTGCCATTCTATTTCATTAAAAAATTGTATGTCGAATTTGTGTTGCACCTCAAGGTGAACTATTAGAGCATGAGGCCCAACATCAGTGTAGGAGGAGGAACTCCTCAGAATAGACCCTTTGCAAAATGGAAGAAAAATGGCACCTTTTTCCCCACTACTGATGTCTCCCCCCCTACTCTAGTGTAGCATCCTAATATCATTGCCAAGGCTGGTTCTCATACTATTAGAGTCATCCATAGATTGAGTAGCCTACTGATATCTAAGGCTAGGTTAGTGTTGCCTCCCTGTGTTGATGATGCTGGCATGAGTTCATCATCCACGAGCTCATCACATGTTTGTGTGCCCCATACTTGCATAACGTGAAAGAATGTGTCTGGGTCCCATAGGCGATCTTTTTGAGTATCAGTTTGTATCTAAGGAGGATACACTAGATGTGCATATAGAGGCTACACACCCTAATATGAGAAAGGAGGGACATGCAGAGGCATAAAATCCTTCTGTGTTAGTACGTGTATACATTTTTTTGTTACGCCATATGCAATTTAAAGCTAATATTTATAATAGAGTAATTTTAACCCATACTAACTTATACATGTGTGTGATCTTCATTCATGTTTAGGTGATGACTGAGGAGGAGCTTAGACAGGTTGATAATGTCACACTCTCAGCTATTTTATTTGGCCATAAGACATCTAAAATACATTATGTTGTGTTCTCATTATTTTTCTATTTGATATTGGAGCATATATGGTTTCTAATCTTTCTTTTCTCTTGTAGGTATCACCTCTCAATGGGGGGCAGAGTGTGGGGGGTGAGGCATAGGCCATTGACAAGGGAAAGATAATTAGGTACTTTTAAAGTGATTAAATATTGATGCATTCTTGTAAAATATTTGTGGTAATGAAATTTAATTGCATTCTTTATTGTACAGGGTGTGGCTAATGGTGATGAGTCTAGGTAGATTCAATGTTACAAACCCTCTAGCATTTCCATTCACAGTAAGAGCCTCATCATATGTATAAGTATCATTTATTTGTTATTTTCCTTATTTTTGTAAACAAATTGAAAACTAATTTCTGTGATATTAACAACGTCTTTTGTATCTCATAGGAAACACCTAGTGCACAGGAGGCTGGATGTCAAAGTTTTGTATCTTTGCTCACGCAGCCATTATATCCAAAGGAGGAGTTGATAGAGGTAAGTTGTGGTTTGATCTCTTGATTATATGTTATAAATTTAGTATGCTATTAATTGTAATGTTAAAGTTTAAGTTGTAGATTCATCTAAAAAATATACTTGAACATATACAAGCCACAATCAACAAGGTTCAAACATTACCGAGGACATATGAGAGGACTCCTGGAGTAGGAGGTCGACAAGAGAGGTAATTATGATAAAAGTTTAATACTATAAATGTTCATTAAAAAAAGGATCATTATGAATTTGAGTAATTCAATGTTAGATGCATAGACTCATATAAATTTAGTATTCTAACTTTGGGTTTTCCTTTTTTGTTTATGTAGGAGGCATATAATCCGCCTAGTGCAGGGAAGAGGTTGCATTTTGCTCATCCACAAGCAGAATATGATAGTATAGTTGTCATAGGATGCCTCATGAGATATTTTGAGATAGTATATGCCACATTGTATATAGAAACATTGATGTTGTACACATTCTGAAGGCATGGTCAGCCACATTTTGTATATGGATCTATGCATTTTATATATATTTGCATAATTTATCTATGGATACATGAACTTTGATATATATTTGTGTAATTTGTCTATGGATACATGTATTTTGATGCATATTTTTGTCATTTATGTGCACAATGATATACATATTAATTTGGTATAGTATTGTTCAATTTATCATAGATCATGTGTATTGTTCATGTTTATGGAATATCATTCATTTTGATCATGTTTGTTATATTCAATTCAAATGCAATAATTTGTGAAGAACATTAAAACAAGATTTATTATCAAATTTTGATGCAATGTTTAATTTGAAATGATATTATATATATTTAATTTGAAATGATCTCTGCAATCCCTTAAGATGTCACTACGGTTCACCCACCCAAATGCACTTAGAGCACCTTGGAGACTCTTCAGTATGGGGTAGCCACAAATGATGGAGGCTCTCCATGGCTGGAACAAGGGTGTCCCTAGGTTTTACCCTCCTATTCGGAGCTAATGACACTAACAATTAGATGCCAAGATCAATGGTTTCAAAGTTACACAGTAATGCACCTATGAACTGAGGCACATTGTGAGTTTTGGCACTTAGCGAGATCGTTGTACTAAATCCAAACAGAATGTGATCTCTTAGAAATGAGATAGGTTAATGTAGGCCTTGGCATGACTATCTTGTAGCATTCAAGGGTAAAAGCACAAACTTGTGTCACCCTTTTACAAAGGAAAAGGCTAACAAAAGTATAACTTTTCGCCTTTAATGACATAAATCTTGTATTATTATTTAAAATTTGAAAATGAAGTAAAGTAATGAAATGTGTAGAAATGGATGAAGTTTAGGATTATAATTTTTAATAATTATTTAGAAAAAAAAATGATCTAGTTTCCTATTTTTTAAAGACAACTTTTTAGTTGTTGAAAAATGTTGAAAATTAGGGGTCTAGTTCCCACCACAAAACTACATGGAAATAAACTTATTTCCCTTTGATCTTAGATTATGTTATAGATAACATATGTAGCTAGAATAATCAAAAATAAAAATTGTCTTTAAAACTATATTTTCTCTTTTATGATGATTCAAATTTCAACTTATTCAAATCAATAGTTTTCATCTCCCACCACATTTTTCAAACTAAATCTATTCCAACCAAAATAAAAATTATAAATTCTTGAAAAGGACTCTCTCCTCTAGAATGTCATAAATTTTAAAATTTTTGATATGATATAATATTTTTTTCTTTCCCAAAATCAACATCTTCTCGAGTGTTAAAATATGTACTTGTAGATTTTTTTAATTATAATATACTATATCTAATTAAAACACTATGAAATCTATATGAGAATATTCTTGTCTTTGAGGTCTATAAAATGGTGTTTATATATTATTAAAAAAATGTCATAAAAAATAGTAAGAGTTATTGAAACATTATTTTTCTGAAATAATTTTATTTCTTTAGTAATTGGATACTAACTACTATAAAACATGCATTTAATAGACATTTCCAATTGGAAAAGTGTACAACCATATATAACTTAGCTAGAATAAATTTATCAAGATCATATGTTTGAACAAAATTGATTTTTAGATAAAAATACTCAAATTCAGTCATTCTGATAAGTCATCCTAAAAGGTGACATAGCTTTGTACTTTCACCCTCAACATTTCACTAATAGCCCCCATGAGCTTTGAGTTACGAACCTTAGAAGATCAACCTCAGAACGCACTTAAAGCACCTTGGAGACTCTTCGATATAGGGTGACCATGAATGATGGAGGCTTTCTGCGGTGGAACAAGCATGTTACTAGGGTTCACCCATCCATCCAGAGATAATGATGTTGACAATTTGATGCCAAGTTCAGCAGTTTCAAAGTTATGTAGTGATGCACCTATGAACTGAGGCACACTGTGAGTTTTGGCATCGAGCGAGATTGTTGTGCTTAATCCAAATAGAATGTGATCTCTTGGAAATGAGATAGGTTATTGTAGGCCTCAACATGACCATCCTATAGCATTCAATGTTTCACCTATAGCCCCCATGAGCTCTGAGTTATGACCCTCAAAAATCAACCTCGAAATGCACTTAGAGCACCTTGGAGACTCTTCGGTACGGGGTGGCCACGAATGTTGGAGGATCTCCACGGATAGAAAAAGGGTATCACTAGGGTTCACCCGCCCATCCAGAGAAAATGGCGCTAACAATTCGATGCCAAGATCAAATATTTCAAAGTTACATAGTGATGCACCTATAAACTGAGGCACATTATGAGTTTTGGCATCGAGAGAGATCGTTGTGCCAAATCTAAACAAAATCTAATCTCTTAAAAATGAGATATGTTATTATAGGCCTCGACATGACCATATTGTAGCTTTCAAAATTTCACTGATAGCTCCCATGAGCTCTGTGTTATGACCCTCGGAAGATTAACCTCCAAAAGCACTTAGAGCACCTTGGAGACTCTTCAGTACGGGGTGGCCACAAACATTGGAGGCTCTTCATGGCTAGAACAAGGGTGTTACTAGGGTTCATCCACCCATTCAGAGCTAATGGCGCTGACGATTCGATGCCAAGATTAGTTTTTTCAAAGTTATGTAGTGATGCACCTATGAACTGAGGCACACTATGAGTTTTGGCATCGAGCGAGATCGAGCGAGATCATTGTGCTGAATCCAGACAGAATGTGATCTCTTGAAAATGAGATAGGTTATTGTAGGCCTTGGTATGACTGTCTTATAGCATTCAAAATTTCACTGATAGCCCTCACGAGCTCTAAGTTATGACCCTTAGAAGATCGACCTCAAAACGTATTTAGAGCACCTTGGAGACTCTTCAGTACATGGTGGTCGCAAACATTGGAGGCTCTCCAAGGTCGAAAAAAAGGTGTTACTAGGGTTCACCCACCCATCCGAAGCTAATGGCACTAACAATTCGATGCCAAGGTTAGCAATTTTAAAGTTACGTAGTGATGCACCTATAAACTGAGGCACACTGCGAGTTTTGGCATCAAGCGAGATCATTGTGTCGAATCCAAACAGAATGTGATCTCTTAGAAATGAGATAGGTTATTTTAGGCCTTGGCATGATCATCTTGTAGCATTTGACATTTAACCAATAGCCCCCATGAGCTTCAAGTTACGACCCTCAGAAGATTGACCTCAAAATGCACTTAGAGCACCTTAGAGACTCTTTGATACAAGGTGGCCGCAAACGTTGGAGGATCTCCATGGCTAGAACAAGGGTGTTACTAGGGTTCACCCTTAGATATAGAGCTAATGGAGTTGACAATTTGATGCCAAGATTAGTGGTTTCAAAGTTACGCAGTGATGCACCTATGATCTAAGGCACACTGTGAGTTTTAGCATCAACTGAGATCATTGTGCTGAATCCAAATGAAATGTGATTTCTTAGAAATGAGATAAGTCAAAAATAGAATAGATTTTTCTTCATTATGCTCCCTATTTAGTTTTTTATCTTCATGCATGGCTACTCTTCATGATGTACCTACATTCCAATATCATAAAAAATATTAGTAAATAATTGTATTAGACAAGATAATCACCGGTTCACTGAATCATTATGAGCAGAAGAACATAAGAAGTAAATATACCTAGTTGAGTGTTCCTATAGGGTCCTCTCTCTGTTTTAGGGTCTCCAATAGGGATTCATGATCAACATTAGTAATAGTAAAAAGTTCTTTTAATTTTGGTCTTTCTTGATGCTTCAACAACTTAACATTTGTTGCTATAATAAGATGTGAATATATAAGAATTGTTTTGTGCTTTTGATTGTCTTCGAATGCAAGAATTCTATTCCTTCTAAGAATGTATGTCTATAGCCATGTTCTAGCAACAACAACTGAACCAGTAGGGTATGTGAATCCATCATCATTTGTGATCGGTTGTGCAAGCTTTTGTTTATCTCTTACACAAGGTGCTAACTAATAATCTGATTTCTTATCATTCCCTTATGATGTAGCCAATGCAAAGACATGTTCTAGCTGAAGAAGATCTGATGGACGGTTATGCTCAAGTGAAATTTCTATGTCGTCATTTTTGATAGAGGGTATGATAAACAATGGAGTAAGATTATGTGAAGCCCATGTGTCCACCCACTCACTCAACTCATAGTGATCCCAATCACACTGAAAACAACTAAGACAAAAGCAAGCTAGTCGTTGTGTCCAAATGGTCCATGTACTAGAATCAGAGCTCCAGAATGAATGCAATTTTGATGAGTCTCTAACAGTAGCACAATCTGATCTATCACCTATGGACGCTTCCTTGACCAACCAAAAGAACTTGTGTACTACTGGATCAAGAGTCCCCCCCTGTGATAATGTTGAACTACACCAATAAAAAATAATATGAGCATCAAGAAGCTTTGCTCCTGAAATCTTCAACTGCTCCTTAACTAGAGATCTCTTCACACATGCCCTTGCTCCATCATGTTCCTCTTTCCCATTGCCAGACCATTGGACCAATTTAATGACAACATATGTCCCTAGGGGTACCCCTAGGGACCTATGTGATTTGTTTGAATGGGTCGAAAGGGGTCACATTTTGACACATTTCATGACAATATATATGTCCCTAGGGGTTCTAGGACCCCTAGCAACCTATGTGGTTTGTTTGAATAGGTCGAAAGGTGTCATAGGATAACCTATGACCCCTTTTGATGCATTTCATGACAACATATGTCCATAGGGATCCTAGGACCCCTAAGGACCTATGTGATTTGTTTGAATGGGTCAAAAGGGATTGTAGGCTAGCCCACAACCCCATTGAACCAATTTAATGACAACATATGTCCCTAGGAGTCCTAAGACCCCTAGGGACCTATGTGATTTGTTCAAATGGGTCAAAAGGGGTCATAGGATAGCCTATACCCATTTTGATGCATTTCATGACAACATATGTTCCTAGGGGTCCTAGGACCCCTAGGGACCTATGTGATTTGTTTGAATGGGTTGAAAAGTGTCATAGGATAACCTATGACCCCTGTTCGACGTATTTCATGAAAACATATTGATATGTCCCTAAGGTTCCTAGGACCCCTAGGGACCTATTTGATTTGTTTGAATGGGTTGAAAGGAGTAATAAGATAACCTATGACCCCTTTCAATGCAATTTATGACAACATATGCTATGTGGTTTGTTCGAATGGGTCAAAAGGGGTCATAGGTTTGTCATATTTCATGACAACACATCTATGTGATTTGTTTGAACAAGTCGAAAGGGTTCGTGGGCTAGCCTATGACCCCATTGGACCCATTTAATGACAACATATGTCCCTAGGGGTCTTATGATCACTAGGGACCTATGTGATTTATTTGAATGGGTTGAAAGGCATCATAAGATAACCTATGACCCCTTTCGACACATTTCATGATATCATATGTCCTTATGTGATTTGTTTGAATGGGTCAAAAGGGGTCGTGGGCTAGCCCAAGACCCCATTGGACCCATTTAACAACAACATATGTCCCTAGGGATCCTAGGACCCTTAGGGACCCACGTGATATGTTCAAATGGGTTGAAAGAGGTCATAGGATAGCCTATGATCCCTTTAGATGCATTTCATGAAAACATATTTCCCTAGGGATCCTAGGACCCCTAGGGACCTATGTGATTTGTTCGAATAGGTTGAAAGGGGTCATAAGATAACCTATGACCCCTTTCTATGCATTTCATGATAACATATGTCCCTAAGGGTCCTACGAACCCTAGGGACCTATGTAATTTATTCAAATTTGGACCCCTTTTGATGACAACATATGTCCCTAGGGGTCCTAGGACCCCTAGGGACGTATGTGATTTGTTTGAATGGGTTGAAAGCGGTCATAGGATAACCTACGACCCCTTTCGACGTATTTCATGACAACATATATCCCTAGGGTTCCTAGGACCCCTAGGGACCTATTTGATTTGTTCAAATGGGTCGAAAGGGGTCATAGGATAACCTGTGACCCATTTCGATGCATTTCATGGCAACATATGTCCCTAGGGACCTATGTGGTTTGTTTGAATGGGTTAGAAAGGGTCATAAGATAACCTATGACCCCTTTCAGTGCATTTCATGACAACATATGTTGCTAGGGGTCCTAGGGCCCCTAGGGACCTATGTAATTTGTTCAAATGGGTTGAAAGGGGTTGTGGGCCCATTGCACCCATTTGTTCGAATGGTTTGAAAGGTGTCATAAGATAACCTATGACCCCTTTTGATGCATTTCATGAAAACATATGTTGTTAGGGGTCCTAGGACCCCTAGGGACATATGTAGTCATTAAATGGGTCCAATGGGGTCATGGGCTAGCCCACGACCCCTTTCAACCCATTCAAACAAATAATAGGTCCCTAGGGGTCCTAAGACCCTTAGGGACCTATGTGATTTTTTAGAATGGGTTGAAAGGGGTCATAGGATAACCTATGACCCCTTTTAATGTATTTCATGACAACATATGTTCCTAGAAGTCTTAGGACCCCTAGCGACTAAGTTGATTTATTCAAATGGGTTGAAAGGGGTCATAGGATAACCTATGACCCTTTTTGATGCATTTCATGACAACATATGTCCCTAGAGGTCCTAGATCCCTAGGGACCTATGAGATTCGTTCAAATGGGTCGAGCCCATGACCCCATTAGACCCATTTAATGACAACATATTTCCTAAGGGGTCCTAAGACCCCTAGGGATCTATGTGATTTGTTTGAATGGGTCGAAAGGCATCATAGGATAACCTATGACCCCTTTCGATGCATTTCATGATAACATATGTCTCTAAGGGTCCTATGACCCCTAGGGACCTATGTTATTTGTTCGAATGGGTTGAAAGGGGTCATAGGATAACCTATGACAACATATGTCTCTAGAGATCCTAGGACCTCTAGGGACCTATTTGATTTGTTGGAATGGGTCAAAAGGGGTCACAGGATAATCTATGACCCTTTTAAATGCATTTCATGACAACATATGTCCCTAGAGGTCCTAGGGACCTATGTGGTTTATTTGTATGGGTCGAAAGGGGTCATAGGATGGTGACCTATGACCCCTTTCGACCCTTTTGATTATATTATATTTGATAATAATAATATATGACCATATATTTTAATATAATAATAATATATTACTCGAGTATATAATAATAATCATATATATTACTATGTTATATTCACTATATTATATAATAATAATAATATATGATTATATATTAAATATAATAATAATAATCAAATATATTACTATATTATATTTATTAATAATAATAATAAAATAATTATATATAATTATATACATTTTAGTTGTCGATTGCCACACTTGCCAATTTTTGATTTCCCTCCAAAATTTGGGCAATCATTTCAGGTACCCGATATCTAATCAGGTATCCAATCTTGAATCGAATACCCGATATGGGATCGAGTACCCAAAATACAATACTTTTTTGCAAAATATTCTCTGTCACTACAAACCCAACAATCACATTTTTTGGGTCCATTTTCATGGGTTTGGAGGAAATAGATTGTTTGGGGCCCATATGATTGAAAAAGTTTCTATAAGGTTTGATTAGGTGTCTTCTATTGTTGTCTGAATGGGGAGAAGTAGTTGTCAAAACACTAAATGCAAAAGGAAGGTATCAAATGAAGACATTGAAACATATAGGGAAAGGGACAGTGTAAATCACCGAAGGAAGAGACAAGGTATGTTAAATGTGAATCAAGTTGACAATGTATTGATCGAAGGTGAAATCGTAGAGTCAAATAATAAATATGTTTAGTTGGGGAATGAAAGTTTAACAATTGATAATGATAATGTCAGGACTGAAAAACTGGAGGATGAAAATTTACCAATTCATAATCTAAATGCCATGATTGACCATGTCGAAAATGAAAATGCACAGGAATGTTACATATCTCCTAATTATAATTGACATGAAGGTCCTAGAACACCAAAATGGATAATTGAAATTGATGAAACAATTATTACCAATTTGGAAGGGGAAAAAATCACAAAGAACCATTCAGTTGTGGACTTCAAGATTATATAGAATGTTTTTCGGAAACAAGATAGTGGTGGAGAAATGTCAACTTTTTATGCACTTATTAAAGATGTAAAAAGATGAGACCTATGCTTTCCAAACTAAAGATTTGTGTCAATAAAAAAATGGAAATAAATTTCATTATTGTGAAGAATCTTTTTAGTTCTCTTAATAGCATTGTGAAAAATAGTAGGGAGAAGGATAAGAGAGATGCTCGAAGGGTTATTACAACCTCTTTGGTCAATCATCATTTCTTATAGGAGCATGACATTGCTATGGATAGACATATTAGTTGGTCAGATAATTGCACATGTCAATTCAAAAATGCTCGCATGTTTTATTGGTTGTGTAGGATGCACATAGAGAGGGGGGTGCCTCATATTTGGAGTTTTTTTGAGTTTGAACATGGGAAAGGGGAACATGATAGAATAGGGGCATGTGTGAAGGGAGCTCCAGTTAAGGAGCAATTGAATATTTTAGTAGCAAAGCTTCTTGATGCTCATAGCATTGTTGATTTGTGTAGATCAACATTATCACAAGGGGGGACTCTTGATTCAGCAGTACGTAGGTTCTTTTGGTTACTTGAGGAAGATTCCATAGTTTATAGATTAGATTGTGCTACTATTAGAGACTCATCAAAAATGTATTCATTCTAGAGCTCTGATTCTAGTACATGGAACAGTTGGACATGACAGCTAGCTTGCTTTTCTCCTAGTTGTTTTCAGTGTGATTGTGATCATTGTGAGTCATGTGAGTGGGTGGACACATGGGCTCCACATTATCTTACTCCATTGTCTATCATACCCTCTATCAAAAATGATGACATGGAAAGTTCACTTGAGCATAACCATCTATCGGATCTTCTTCAGCCAAGACATGTCTTTGCATTGGCTGCACCACAAGGGAATGATGAGAAATCATTTTATTGGTTAGCATGTTGTGTAAGAGGTAAACAAAAGCTTGCACAACCGATCAAAAATGATGATGGATTCACATATCCTATTGGTTCACTTGTTATTGCTAGAACATGCTTGTAGACATACATGCTTAGAAGGAGAATTTATGTATTCAAAGATTGTCAGAAGCACAAAACAATTCTCATTTATTTACATCTTATTATAGCAAAAAATATGAAGTTGTTGAAGCATCAAGGAAGCCCAAAAGTAAAAGAACTTTTCATTGTTACTAATGTTGATCATGAAACCCTATTGCAGACCCTAAAATAGAGAGAGAACCCTATAGGAACACTCAACTAGGTATATTTACTTCTTACGTTCTTTTGTTCATAAGGATTCGGTGAACCGATGATTATCTTCTTTAATATGATTATTACTAATTTTTTTATGATATTGGAATGCAGGTACATCATGAAGAGTATCCATGGATGAAGATGAAAACTAAATAAGGAGCAGAATGAAGAAAAATCTATTCTATTTTTGACACTACGATTTTTGACACTACGATTCTTGACACTACGATTTTTGACACTATGATTTTTGGTAGTTGTGTATTGATGTAATAATAATGAAACACTTGAGATATTGTAAATGAAATCTTTTTGATTTAACGTAAGAAACAAATATGTTTTTACTTAATGTAATTTATGTGGAGGGATCTAAAAAATGATGATTTTAATTAATACTAACACCAAAATTTGAAATTGTTGATCTTGGCATCGACTCATCAGCGCCATTAGCTCTGGATGGGCAGGTGAACCCTAGTTACACCCTTGTTCTGGCTGTGAATAGCCTCATCATTTGTGGCCACCTTGTACTGAAGAATCTCTAAGGTGCTTTAAGTGTGTTTGGAGGTCGATCTTTCGAGGGTCATAACTCAAAGCTCATGGGGGCTATTGGTGAAACATCAAATGCTACAGGACGGTCATGTTGAGGCCTACAGTAACCTATCTCATTTCTGAGAGATCACATTCTTTTTGGATTTGGCACAATGACCTTGCTCGATGCCAAAGCTTGCAGTGTGCCTCAGTTCATTGGTGCATCACTGCATAACTTTGAAATCGTTGATCTTGGCATCGAATCGTCAGTGCCATTAGCTTTGGATGGGCAAGTGAAACATATTGACATTGTTGTTCTGGCCATGGAGATCCTCCAACATTCATGGCCACCCAATATCGAAGGGTCTCCAAGGTGCTCTAAGTGCATTTGGGTAGGTGAACCATATTGACATCTTAAAGGATTGCAAACATCATTTCAAATTAAACATATATGATAATTTCAAATTAAACATTGCATCAAAATTTTATAATAAAGGTTGTTAAAATGTTCTTCACAAAATATTTCATTTGAATCAAATATAACAAACATGATCAAAATGAATGATATCCCATAAACATGAACAATACACATGATCCATAATAAATTGAACAATACTATACTAAATTAATATGTATATCATTGTACACATAAATGAAAAAAATATATATCAAAATACATGTATCTATAGACAAATTATGCAAATATATACATCAAAGTTCATGTATCCATAGATAAATTACACAAATATATATCAAAATACATAGATCCATATACAAAATGTGGTTGATCATGTCATCAAAATGTGTATAATATCAATGTTTCTGTATAGAATGTGGCATTTTCCATCTCAAAATGTCTCATGACACATCCTATGAAAACTATACTATCATATGTTGTTGGTGGATGGTCAAAATGTAGCCTCTTCACTGCACTAGGTGGATCAGATGCCTTCTACATAAACGAAAAAGGAAAACCCAAAGTTAGACTACTAAATTTATATGATTCTATGTATCTAACATTGAATTACTCAAATGCATAATGATCCTTTCTTAATGAATATTTATAGTATTATAATTTCATCATAAATACCTCTCTCGTCGACCTCTTGCACTGGTTAGAAGTCCTCTCATATGTCCTCGACAATGCTTGAACCGCTTTGATTGTGGCCTGTATATGTTCAAGTATGTTTTTTAGATGGATCTACAACTTAAACTATAACATTATAATTCATAGCATACTAAATTTATATCATATGATCAAGAATTTAGACTATAACTTACCTTTGTTGACTCCTCCTCAGGATATAATGGCTTCGTGAGCAAAGATACAAAACTCTAATGTCCAACCTCCTATGCACTAGGTGTTTCCTATGAGATACAAAAGTCTAGTTGTTAATATCACATAAATTAGTTTTGAATTTGTTTATGAAAATAAGGAAAATAACAAATAAATGAAACTTATACATATGATGGGGCTCTCCTTGCGAATGGAAATGCCAAAGGGTTTATGCTACCAAATTTTCCTGGACTCATCACTGATAGCCACACCCTATACAATAAAGAATATAATTAAATTTTATTACCACAAGCATTTTACAAGAATGCACCGATATTTAATCACTTTAAAAGCACCTAATTACCTTTCCCTTGTCATTGGGTTGTGTCTCACCCCTCGCACTCTACCCCCCACTGACAAGTGATACCTACAAGAGAAAAGAAAGATTAGAAACCATATATGCTCCAATGTCAAATAGAAAAACAATGCGAACACAACATAATGTACCATAGATATCTCAAGGCCAAATGAATAGTCAAGAGCGTGACAACATCAACTTATCTAAGCTCCTCCTCAATCATCAACTAAATATGAATGAAGATCACATACATATATAAGTCAAAATGGGTTAGAATTACTCTATTATAAAGATTAAATTTAAATCACATATGTTATAACAAAAAAATGTATGTCACATATTGACACAGTAGGATGTCATGCCCCTCATCTCTCATGTCAGGGTGTGTAGTCTATGTATGTGTATCTTGTGTATCCTCCTCCTCAAATAAAAATTGACACTGAGAAAGATCACCTATTAGACCCAAATAAATATTCTTGCACATTATGCAAGTATAGGGCACACAAACATGTGATGATCTAGTCGATGATTAACTCGTGCCAACATCATCAACATAGGGAGGCAACACTAACCTAGACTAGGATATCAATAGGCTACTCAATCTATGGATGGCTCTAATAGTATGAGAGCAAGCCTCTGCAATGATATCAGGATGTTGCACTGGAGGAGGGGGGGGGGAAATTAGTAGGGGGGAAAAAAGTGTTAGTTTTCTTCCATTGGGAAAAGGGTCTATTCTGAGGAGCTCCTCCTCCTACACCCATGTTGGGCCTCATGCTCCAGTAGTTCACCTTGAAGTGCAACACAAATTCGGCATACATTTTTAAATTAAATAGAATGACACCTCTAAATTGTTGTGTGGAGGTTCATCAAAAACCATCCACCAACGATCCCAAAAGTTCGCACACATAGCCTCATTTGCGCACTATTTAATTGATAATTTGGACTTTTTTCATTTTACTAGTTTGCCGATTTTGGGGCCTACAAAAAGGTTAACTATATCATCTTTAGTTATATTTAGGGTTGTAACCTCATCATAGTCCAACCCATCATCAAACATGGCATGCATTTGCTCATGCTAGTAAAAAGTGGCATTTTGTTCATTGGTAAGTGTTTCAATATTATCCACTATGGTGATTAACGTGGATAACATGGGAGCTAATGCAAGTATATTTTTATATATGGTTTGCAAAACCCTCAATTTAGTGAGATTTTCATATATCAAATCTTCAATTCAAGGAGGGTTTTGAGGAGGTAGGGGATCATTTGGTGGACGATTTTGAGGGGGTACTAGATTGTTTGGTGGAGGATTATGAGGAACATTGTTTCCTACTTCAGTGTCATCATTCGGATCAACCATACCTATTAAATTACAAAACAACATTTATATTTTTAAAAAACTTAAATTTCAACTATTTATATTTAAAAAACCTAATTTTCAATGATTTCAATTTTAAAAACCTAATTTATATTAAAATTCATTCAAAATCACAAAAAAAATCTTACTTATATCGTATACCTATTGCTATATTATATATCCAAAATGGAGTTAGCTCAAATTAAACCCAAACACAAATGCGTTATTTGCTCTGGTGTTTTTTTTAAAAATCCAAGTCACGGGTTTTGAGTATCCAATCTCATATTGGATACCCAATATGATATCGAATACTTGATATGATATCGGGTACTCGATAATGGATCAGATACTCAATAAGGTATGGCCCAACCTTTTTGCCTTAGTATTACGATGGGTGGAAGAAAATCAAAGCAAATTTTGAAATGCTTTTAGACGTTTTCAAACTCCACTTTTTCACATCACCACTTATTGGCACACTATGATCATGCATATACCTACTAATATAAAAGTTTGTTGTGAAAGGATGGACCCTCTTAGGAGTCAATGAAATATAATCAGTACATATCAGTCTCTGTTAGGAGATTCCAACCCTGATAGGAGTTAAAGGGAAGGCAGATGGAACCACTATCCAAATAGCTTTAGTAGTATCCTTACTAAATAATACAAGTATACATCAAAACTATCCAACAACAACTTATCTTGCCAGATACAATTCCTTGTAAGCTCAGTGTGCCTCAATTGCACCAATCTCTTATTTGATTCAAAAGATATTCACATTGAGGCTTGCATCACATAGATATGACTATATATCACACTAATGATCTCATTGATTACAAAATATCCACATTGGATACCTATCCACAAGGAAATGATCTTTCCTTTATACCAAGTCCTAAAGAAAATTATTGAGTCGGCCTTGAGGCTTTCCCAACTTACAATAATAATAATATAAGACATCCTTAAGATATTACATCTCTTACAATCAATTTGTCAACTCACAGTCTTCATAAATTTTCATGTGACGATCATCTAATTATGACCTCTTAACCAAGTCATCTTCAACATGTCATCAACCACCTTCTCAACTCTCTCAATCATATTCCATCTCTGTTGGGATCTATAAAATCCAAATAAATGATGTCTAAAAATTGCCTTGACCAAATTCTTCATAACTCTGTCCAGACTTCATATTTTTGTACATGCTCTTAGCTATAGCATCTAGAAATTCTCTAGAACATCTTTGAAAGTGTGCATAAGCTAATATTCGATCCTCAAAATGCACAAATCTAATCTTTATCTGATGTTCTATTAGTTTTCACATAATAACAACTATGCTGACATCAATGAAAAACTGTCATGAATGCAACATAACTGATGAATCATGTCTCCAACACTTCTAGGATACTCCCCATAGGAATACCATAAACATTCATACTAACATCTAGCACATTTCTAAGGTCCAACACTTTTTCTCTAACCTATCCTCATCATGTAACAGGATGCAAGGTGACCTTGATTTCCATAGATAGAACACATATGTGTGGAGAACATGTCCCTTCTAATGGAACTTGTCAACTTTAGGAAGTATGGCTTGATCTTGCTCTTGATTTTCAATCATCAACCTAATGCCCATACTTTTTACAATAGTAACAATATCCATTAATCCTTTTCTCATTAAAGTGAAACCAACATTCTTTTGTTCTGTGACCATTATAGTGACAATTGTGACAATACCCAATAAAGGTACATTGAATACCAGTTGATGCTTGTTTAGACCAACATACACTTGATCTATGACCTATCTTACTACAACAATAACATGATGTGGGTTTCTAGGTTTCTTACCTTTCGGTGATGTTCTTCCTTGTTTTTTGAAGTCATGTTCTCTCTCTCTCTCTCTCTCTCTCTCTCTCTCTCTCTCTCTCTCTCTCTCTCTAAATGATTTACCATCTTTATTCTTGTAAGCACCTTTATATCTAGGATCAATAGTACTTTTTTCTTCTTCTTTGAGTTTATAGTTGTTCATCTATATTTTTCTAAACTTTCATTCAACCTTCTTATCTTTTCATTTCTCTCATTCATGCTTTTTAGCTCCTTAGTTAGGTTGAGTACTTGTTCAGTTAGTTGTGTGAGCTACTCTTTGTGAGGATGGTTTTTCTCTTCTTCCATCTATATTATCTATGCATCATTTTCTCTTGTTTCTTCTTCAGTTGTTCACTTGGCCTCTAAGGTTATTCTTAGTTCTTCCTTAGCTTCATCTTTGGCCAAAGTGGAGTTATGTCATTACTTTTTTTCTTTGGTCATTCTTGTTGCTAACTCTTCCTTTTCTTTCTTCATATGTGCAATGATTTACTTCAGCTTCAATCATGAGATCAGTTATGGTTTTATTTGACTCTTCTAATTTGCTTGATCTTCTAGTCGTTCAATGAGTGCTTGACTCTCCCTAAGCTTCTTTATTAGTTTCTTTCTTTTTCTTAGTGAGTCTCTCAATTTATTCTTCAAATTCACAATAGTTTCAAAAGTTTCATCAAGTTTTTTCTATAATTTGAAGGCTTCCATTTGATCTTCCCTCAATCTATTAAGCTCGTTGATGCTAGGTTCTATGCTCTAATACCAAATTTAGTCCCAACTTGGTACTGATAACTAAGCTCCTAACTTTACAAACTTTAACACTAGTGTCCTAAATAACAAATAAAAATAAAAATGTAACACTATAAGACCATGAATGCTCACACACTAGCACATACATCAATAACACATTATTTTTGTACATGGAAACCCTTAATGAGATGATGAAAACTATGGTGGGAGTAATATACCCACTAGCCTTTTAATGCATGTAAAAGGTTTCCATGTTAAAGCCTATAGTTGTTCTTTTTGAGAACACATTTTGTTAGGAATGTTCATAACCTGTGAGGATTACAAAAGCTTGTCAAAGCTACCTGGTAATAGGATATAAAAATACTCCTTAAGAGAGGTACATGGAGAGAGGATTTACAAAAGCTTACTACTGAAGCTTGCACAATCAAGAGATTGAAAATAGATGCAATGATAAGAAAGAAATCTAAATAAATGATCTAATCTAACAATACTATGTAGATTTCCTTGATAATTCCTCAAGAAGATTCTCTATTCTTCTTCCTTTTTTGGCTTTCCCTATGAACTTATCTAGTTCACCTCTTCCTTAGTCTACTTGACAACCACTATGTTGTTCATCTCTCTAGCCTGTATCTCTACTCCACTCTTCTTCTTTTTTCCTCTATTCTCCACTTGCAATAGTATCCACAAAAATAACCATACATACACATGAATAATGTGTGCCAAAGTCTACTTACACCTCACAAACCTTGGGCACCAAAAAATCTTTACTCAGATTCAAATTTGAATTGTGCATGTACTTTTCACATGACACTCATGACTACCTATGAGTAAGTCCCTAGCTTTGTAGGCCCACCTATTTCCTTGTGAGTTTATATCTAGCTTATCTACCTGCATTCTTCTCTCGATTTGACTTGGATGTCTGTCACATCACTCTTCTTAACTATCATTTTGATCATGTCACATCACTAGGGAACCTTCGTGTCTGATCCTTGACTAACTATTCACTTTGCATGTTTACATGTCATGACTTCCACATTCTTTGTTCTAGCTTGTATGAGGTTCTAGTAGTGGTGGTTCTTTCTTCAACCTGTGTGTCTTCCTCTACCGGTTGCTAATCAATGACAACACTTAGAACTTTATGATGCTATGATTTAGTCATCACCTTTCCCTTAGTCATCATGCCAAGTCGACTCATTAAGGCGGACAACCTTTTCATCTATGACTTATGCTAATATATAGGATAACAATCTCACAAATATCTGTGTTTGGTCTTGCGGTTAGTATTTACATTTTTCATAGTTAAAAAAAATACATTTTTTAGTCTCTTTTGGTTATTTACATTTATGTGTATCTAGTATCCTAGTTGCCCTAAATCATTTTATTATGTCTGTATAAATAGTTTCTTAACACATCAAAATATCTTCATCATACTCAATGTCTTGGTCCTCTAGCTCACCAAAGCATTAGTATAAGTAAGATGGCATAGGGGATTATTCATCTCTTGAGACTTTAATCGATCTCAAGGTTAATGTACTTTTCCTTCTCCACACGCTCCTTAGATGCAATGTGTGTTGTCAATAATGGATGAATATTGGAGGTTTTCTTTATTTTATATCTCTCATGTCTATTTGGATTGTCAATTTTGAGGAGAGATTTAACATGAAATAACTTTTCTCATTCTCTCAAACTAGTCATTAGGTGGTTTGAATTTGGGCCTTGATTATCCAGACAAGGTTATAACTACAATTTTATCTAGGACTACATCACTCGAAGTGATCTAGTCTTCTTGATAAGGGTAAGATCAAATATGTGAGGTTTAGAATGTAGCATTCTAAGATGACATTACCCCAAGTGATCTAGTCTTCCCAATAAGGACAAGATCAAAGACATGGAGTCCAAAATTTAGTGGTGATGTGTAAATTTCATTTCTTTCAAGCCAGATTAAAAAATATAAAGCATGGGAAGTCACCTACATTAAAATAAGGTCTAGGTGAGAAAGAAATCATAAAAACATGCACTACAAAAATGTAGCAAGTAAACATAAAAATATATTATCACCACATACAACAAGATTAACACAGAGAATCCCTTTCACCAATGTCAAGTATGTATTGCCAACAAATAAATTTGATTATAATACATTTGCATGATATATTATCATCTTCCCCTACAAATGGAAGTGCTTTTTTATATGTGAATAGCCTCTTTATCTATCCATGCGTAATTGTTCTTGTATTTTTATTCTATATTAAATATTATCTTCAATTTTCATATCAAAGGATTTGTTAGTTCCTGCCTTGCATAGAGCTCTAAAACACTAAACAAGGTGTCTGAATTAGACTCTTCATTCCAAACATCCCAACCTCTTGGAGTGCTTTATGGATTATGAAAGCACAGGTCAAGTTTTGTTCCAATACTTTCCCTCCAACTTTGGTACCTAAACATGGAAAATAAACATTACTTTAAACAAAATAAATAATGGAATACCAAGAAACACATTTTGCCTCCTTCAAGTACGTTCTTGGAGATGCCCAAAGGTCATTCATTTGTCCATTTCCCATGTTATTAGTTATCTCATCTCAAGCATCCACATGCAATACAGATAATATTTAAGAATTGTGTTCAAGACCCGTCTTTATTTATGCTAATAGAACCCATCAAACCTTATGAATGTATTACAAACACCAATGAAAATGAAAAATACAAATTATTTATTCAAGCACCCAATATGTTGTAAGACACTTTCCAATGATATTGAAACAATGACGTGATTCACAAGATAAATGACACCTTAATTCTAACAATTAGTCCAATCATATAAACAAACTAAAAAAATAACTCTTGAATTCACAAATCATGCTCGCCTAACCCTTCTAACTAGTTTATGTTCACCAACTCAAAATGTGAAATGTTCTCCTTCACGATTGTATCTATTGATAAGTAAGAGATAATTTCCACAAATTGTATCTAATAGCTCTAATTTAGTATTGAATAATTGATATGGAGAAATGATAACAACTAAGATCACATACTTGAATCACAATTTAAGAAATATCAACCCAAAGCATTTAATATGACATCATCTAGGACATCTCATACGTGCATATTGACAAGCTCCCAATCACACACAACTAAATGTTTACAAATAAAAAACTACAAGCATTAACATATATCAAAGGAATTTTATGCTTTCCAAACTTTGTTGAGGTCTGATTTAACGTACAATGAAGATGCCTACTCGAAGTTTAACTACTCCCCGTGCGTACAATTGTGGGCAACGTCTATACAGCCACGAAAATGCACTTTCTTACGAAGGAGAGGACTTAGATTTTTTTTTTTAAAAGTTAGAAAAAACAATGTAAAGGGAGTGCATTTTCGTGGCTGTTTAGCCACGGGCACAATTGTGCACATGCATAGTACTCCGATATCCAATATTATATACGGTGGGCAACATTGTCAAGCCATTTAATTCGAGTTTTGAATATGAGGATCACCATCCTTATTTGCGACGTTAGCCATTACCGTTCATAGGGCACACACTTCATAGGTTCTCACATGCATACTTACTTTTCCATTAAGTTCGGAGTTCGTCTATGTTTGATGTCTTTTAAAATATTAGATATTTGCAGATTTAACGGTTATATTTTTGAAAAGGCGATGGTCACAAAAGAAAAAAGCAGAAGTAAAAGTCAAATTTCAAGCTGGATTTCTACCGCTCCACCTTTATTAAAACGTTATATTCTTCATCTTAATTATTATTATTTTAATAAGATTTGTAGTTTTGTCGTCAGTTTTAAAGCTATCGTAAAGGCGTTATATTGGAAAGTAGATATAGACAATTTGGTCCTTTCAGATTTCTACATGATTGTTTGTATAATTATTTAACTGTAAGTTTCACTTGTTGTTTAATATCTGATTATTGAATCTAGGTTATAATATTAATATGAAAATACACAATTTAAAATCATTAAAAAAATTAAATTTTCTAAAATTAATCAAATAAAGATAAAAATATATATAAGTGATATTGTTCTAAGAAATATGTATGATGGAATTTGTTAATTTAAAAATAAAAAATTCAAAGAGACTAGACTAAAAAGATAAACCCTCTATAAAAAATTATATCTACAAGACAAAAAGAAAAGAAATTAAAAAAAATGTAACTTACTAAATAATTAAATTAATGCAAATCGAAAATAAAATACTATTTAGATAGAAACATTTTGTTAGGTGGTCTGTTTTGTTTTTGTTTTGTTGTCATTGTGGCTAAGATGGGCAAGAACGAAACAAATTAAGCTCGTTTGGTTGGTGGAATATAAATTAAGCATTGGCATTCGAAATGCTGGCTTTGGGATTTTGGAATTTGGAATTCAGATTATGATTAAGGAATTCAATTTGAGACTGTTTGGTTGACCAAGAATTCATTGTGAGAATACAGATTTCCTCTATTTGGTTGCACATTGTGGAAATGGAATACTATCCAGAATAACCGTATGAGTTAAAAAGTGAATGAGCATACACAACAGCTATAATAATTGGTGAAGGCCCGATATTATTAAAAGTTTTGATTCACTCCAACATGAATGGTGATGGTATGAATAATGCTATGTATATAAATATAACTTTTGCATTGAATAGAAAGAAGGACATGCACATTTATAAAGTGGAAGAAGTTCAAGCATTGATTCAATATATAATCACGGAAGTAAAATAAATATCACCATTCAAGCTAAGAGTTTGTGCCCCAAGCAGCTTGGATTCGAGAGATGGAAGTCAGTGATGAGTCATGATAGCTTGAAATATTCCACTCAATGGTGAAGTGCATTGATGCAAAGATACAAAGCAAAGCAACGATATACATATATTGAACACAAATCATTAGAAACATTACTACAAATAAAATGTAGATATGTATCAGTGATTTTCCTCAATTAAAAATAAAAAAAATAAAAAATAAAAAATTTGCAAACATATGAGCAAGTAATAGTGGAAAATCCCCCCCCCCCCCCACAATTTAAAAAAATAAATTTCAAAAATTTGCAAACATACGGGCAAGTAACAGTGGAAAATTTCCCCCCTATTTAAAAAAATTAAATTTTAAAAATTTGTGCAAAAATAGGTGCTCCCAAATGGGCATCCGGATGTCAAACCCAATTAAATTTTACTTTAGTTGAAATCCTCATTTTCAAAAAAAAGATTTAAAATGAGAATTAAAACGGAAATTTCAAATAACAAGTATTTTGAAAGAATTTGGAATTCTTGTTTTGGGGGTCAAATGGGGATGCCGGATTTTACTTTTTCTCAATTCCAATTCCGATTGTGCGGACCCAAACAATGGATTATAAATTTTTAGAATTTTGAATGCCAATTCCATTCTAATTCCAGCTACCAATCGGACCCTTAATGGTGTCACACAGAATTATATGAAACAAAGGATCGGTTGTTTTTCTTCTCTTGGAAAGAGTATGAGAAGAGTATGAGTGTAGTTTAAAATATGAAGGCCAGAGAGACTATTTCACCTGCAAGAAGTTATTATCTTGATTGAATGCAGACAGTCGGAATGCGAAGACAAGGTTTGTGAGACCTTGGAGACATGTCAGAGTATCATAATCTGTTAGAAGAAAAAAGTGGTCGCAAACAATAATGCCGCTGCAAAAACATAAACAATGTCATGCACATAATTATGTAGACTACGTCAGAAGTAGCGATCTACATTTCTTACCCCTAGCTCCCAGTGGGGGACAGCCAACCGCTGATGTAACACCATCATCTGCCATTTGGACACCTCACAGTGAAGTTCAGGTCATGCGGCATTCCTGGCGTTGGGATTTGAGCCAGGGGAGATTGAAAGTCTGCCATTGATTTCCCGAACGATCTCATTTGGGTGCCGCTCCGCTTAATTTTTCTTTACCGGAATGATTTTTGTGTACCACATTATTTATAACTAATTCCTGCTTTTTCTATTTGTGACGCAACTTCAAATCCATTTTGCAATTTTCTTTCTTTCTTTATTACCGTGCTGTTAAGTTAGTTTTGGACAAAATTAAAGTTCTGATTTCTTTTTCACTTTATCCAAATGTTCAAAATCAGCGAGGTCTGATTTAACAATGAAGATATCGTACATTTCAACTAGGCCCATCTTAATCCAATTGTAACTACTCCCCTTGAATTCTCCCATGCACATTGCAGCATCAGACTACGATATCTAATAATTATTTACGTTATGCAACATTGTCAAGGTATTTAATGGCCGTTTTGAAGTTGAGGACGGTATTTTCCACCATTACCGTTCATAGCCCACACAGTCCCGTAGATTCTCAAACAATACACCATTTAATTTTAGTGTCATCGTATAACCGCTGGATCAATTGTTTTACTTCGACTCTCGAAAAGAGTATATTCCAGACCACTCAATCCATTTGATTCTGAAAAAAGTTGTTCCGTCGATTGAATACAGCAAATGTCAATGAGAAGACAAGTTTTCGGAGCCTTTGGATTCCTATCTAGTGCGTTCTGCTACATACATGCGTATATTGGAAAGAGGAGCCCACAGTGCCATGTCAGAATCTCGGTGGAAAACCCCACACTCCAAAGAAACTCTGGGTGCAAACAATCATGCCCTTGCATAAGCATAAGCAATGTGCGTGCAGAAAGCTGAATACAGATAATTTGACTACATCACAACTAGCGATCTACTTTTCTTTCGCGTGGGGACACGCAACCGCTGATGTAATTAGTATACATTCTCCCCATCTGCACAACTTCACCTCGCCTTCTTCATTGGGTTTCATCCGGTTCAGAAGATGGCACGCTGTGGAATCTTGCTGGTTCTTGTCGTGTCCACGCTATTGGTAAGACTTTTATTGTTGTAATTTACATGCAAGATCCCTCCTTTAATTCTCTCCTGATCTTGAACAATGTTTATAATGGCGGCTTTGATGGCTTGTGCAGATGTTGTCGAAATGTGAGGGGGGCGGCGGCGGAAGTCAGCCATTTGCAGCAAAGGCTTCATTGTTGCGCTTTTGGCGGCGCACATTGCCAAACGCACAGCTGCCTGATTTTTTACTGCAAAAGGCGTCGCCTTTAAATGCTACTTCCGTGGCTCTGTTTTGTCTGTATATGAAAAATGACACCCTTTCCGATCATATCGCATCCCTGTGCACAGCAGCGGAGCTTCTCTGCGCACGGACAACGGCGCAAAATGCAAAAGCGGCGGCGGGGCCGTCGGATTTCGAGAGCTACAACCAAAAGATGTTCAAGCACTACAAGGCCAACGACAACTCTTTCAAAAATTACTCCGACAACGGCAACGTCGTCGCCGACGGATTCGTAACTTACGGCCGTGGCTCCATTAGCGGGTTGCAGATCTTCAAAAACTACGCCCCCGACACCAATCTGGAAAACGAGAGCTTTGCCACTTACGGAACCGGCTCAGGCGGCGGCATCGGCGATTTCAAAAGCTACGGCCTCCAGGCAAACCTTCCCAATCATCACTTCATAAACTACGGCGCTGAGAGCAACGGAGTCGTACAGGACTTCAAGAGCTACGCCGAAAAGGCCAACGTTATCCAGAACGGGTTCGCCACCTACGGGAAGGGCGCCAACGGTCTCCAAACAGACTTCAGCGGCTACGCAACGGAGTCCAATGTGATCAGCAACACCTTCAAGACCTACGACCGCGGGGGCAACGCCGCCACAGGAGGTTTCTCCAGTTACGGAGATAACGGCAACGGTGTGACCAACGACTTTCAGAGTTATGCAGCGGGTTTAAACGGCGGCGACGAGAGCTTTACCAATTATGGTCACATTGCCAATACACAGCAGGCCATGTTCAAATCGTACGGGAAGAATGCAAATGGTGTGGGGATCGCCTTCACTACTTATGGCAACAAAACCTGGTTCGACTCCTCCAGCGTATTCTCTCAGTACGCCAAGGGTTCCAACACTCCTAATGTGGCATTCAACTCTTACAGCCTCAATTTCACTTTCAAAGACTACGCCAAGTCCGGCGTCACATTTTCAGATTACAACCGGACGGTTAAGGCGGCTGCGGCTGCGGCTGTGGAGGCCGGAAAGTTCTTCCGGGAGAGTATGCTGGTGCAGGGCAAAACTCTCCCCATGCCGGATATCAAGGACTACATGCCCAAAAGATCGTTTCTTCCCGCTTCTCTGGCGTCCAAGCTGCCGTTTTCTACCCAAACTCTGCCGGAGCTGATGAACACGTTTCACATTCCAGACAACTCCACAATGTCGGCGATCATGGCGCGGACGCTGCGGGATTGCGAGAGGGCGGCGGTGAAGGACGAGATAAAGAAATGCGTGAGATCGGTGGAAGGCATGGCGGAGTTCGCAGTGTCGGTGCTCGGCTCAGAAGTGGAGATTCTCACTACACAAAGTACAGCGGGGTCGAAAGGCCAAGTTGCTGTTGGCGCCGTCACCGGCAAAGACGAGGGAAAGATCACGAGGTCGGTATCGTGCCATCAGAGTTTGTTTCCGTTTCTGGTGTATTACTGCCATTCAGTGCCCAAGGTTAAAGTGTACCAAGCTGAGCTGTTGTCAGTAGAGGAGGAGAAGAAGAAGATAAATGAGGGAGTTGCCATCTGTCATTTGGACACGTCACAGTGGAGTGCAGGGCACGCGGCGTTTGTGGCGTTGGGGCACGAGCCGGGGAAGATCGAGGTCTGCCATTGGATCTTCGAGAACGATCTCATCTGGGTGCCGGTTTCTGCTTAATTTTACTACTTAAATATTGCGCATGGTCTTCCATCAGAATAAATTCACTGTATTCCTGGTTTTCTATTTGTGATGCAGATTCAGACTCGTATGCTTTTTGAAATATGTTTAGTTTTGAACCAAATTAAATCTTCTCTGGCCTCTGTCCAACACGCTATTTTAGATTTTGATAATAAATAACTTTGGAGTAAAATGGAGCCACCGTGCTGGATTCACACAGATCGAAGATTTCATTTTCTTTCACTTTCCTTACACGCATTATGAAGTCGATACTATCCGTCATGTGGTTGGCTTGCGAACGGTCATTAATTTCCCCCTCTTTTCTTCAAAAAGTGCGTTTTGTTTTCTTCCATCGGAAACGGCATCTTTAAAGTTTGTGCGAGGGAAGATATCTTCAATATATTAATTAAAGCACATTTTTAAACAATACAAAAAGATTATTGTTTTATAATTATTAGATTAATAAATAGAAAGAGTGGGGTGAAAAATTTAAGGTGGTGAGTTTGATCAAGATATAAAAACATAACTAGCACTTGCACCTAAAGGAGGTGTAAGGCATATGTTGATAGGTGTTTGATATGAAAGCATAAATGACTCTTTATGACATAAAAGGACATGTCACTAATTGCTGTAAAAAAATTTTTTTTTAAAAATTAGTCATTGCCATGGTAATTGAAGAAATCAAAGACAAAAAAGATTTTATTTTATTTTTTTTCCTATTAGTGGCACAGGGCCCAAGATTTAAGAAGCCTAAAATCTTAGTTAATCAATTAAGATCCATTTTTTATTACCAACTATTTTACGAATCGCCTAAGAAAAACGTAGTCTTATATAGTGCAATGGTAGACGAGTGTGTTCAAAATGGCTATGTTAAACAAACTTAACACTTTCTGGAAAGAAAACACAAAATGGTTTCATTGAATAGGTTTTGACAAAGTGAAGGTTCCTTGAAAATGTTAGTTTAGTGCAAAAGTGCAAAAGTATCAAGCAAATGCATTGCAAAAGTAGAAGTATTTTTAGTTGAACTATTAATCTCACTTGAAATTGAAAGTATACAAGAGTTTAATGAAGAGGATGAATGCTTCTCATTGGAAGATTAGTTAATATATTTTAAAATAATTACTTTAGAAGCATTCAACTTATAAAATAGGAAATATGTCAATAATTCACTACACAAAAAGCGATTGAAAATCACAAAATAAACAATTAAGAAAATAGAAACCAATCAACAACCTTACATTTTTTTATGGTTGTGTTATAATTTAGTACACTTACTTTCATACAAACTTTTTAATCATTTGCACTTTAATAAATTAGAAAAGAATAAATGAAAAAAATCGTGTTGAAGGTGAAAAGTGAGATTTCCCTAATACTTTGTTAAAAAAATGAATTGAAAGATTTGACAAAAAGGAACCTAAAGATTTTATAACATTTACTCATATACATAAGACTTCATATGAACCTATTAACATGACTAATATAAAATTTTACTCTTCACTTTACATTGTTGCTTAAATGCAAAACTATTTATAAGGTTAATAATATGTATTATTATAGATATATATGCTTTGAAGTTAAGAATTAAAAGACAAGGAGAGAAATATAATATTAATTCTTAGCAAAGACTTCAAATTGCATATATAGGAATAGGCCTTAACCATCAAAGGAAAAGTTAAATATTTAGAAAATGTATAATTTTATTTTAAAAAATTGAGTATGTCATTTGTATAGATTTCAAGTTGAGACTAATTACAACTTTTCAATTTAAAAATATATTTATCCTAATAAAATATATAATATTAAATATAACTATTTACACATTTTATATTACACACCTTTTCAATTGAGTTGGATAGATGGTTTTATTCTTATCTAAAAACATTATGTTGGTGAGAAATATTTATGTGCCAATGGTCATTGCCTCTTTTATATAGATTCCTACAAGATAGGTATAATACACTATCATTTACATCAATTTATTTAAAATTATTTTAGATTGTAAAATATTATAGTAAGATAGTAATATTAATTAAAATATAGATATCCATACACATATCTCTATTATTATATCTACGTTTTATCAAAAAAATTATTGATGCAATTTTATTTTTTTATCAACAAAAGGTCTTATTATCATGTTCATTTATTAAGCTTGAATAAACTCAGCCTCTTAGATAAAAGACTCATAATTTACAAATTATATTGTAGAATTTTTCCTTCATTGATGTAAATATTGTCAAAATCAAGTTTTTAAAACTATTTATCAACAAATCCAAACTTTTAAGTCTAATTGCACTGTCCATTAGTAGTGGATCATTGTTGATGGAGTTAATTTTCAGCATGGTTGTCTCATCAAAAAAATCTATTCTAACACATTAAAGTAAGCTTCTACTCAAGTGGTATCATTTGTGGTTTCTCATATGAATTTTGGGGGAAGTGCCAAGATATCCCCATCTTACATCATCTCAAATTTAAATTTACCTTCCCCTCTTCTTCTCCATTTTTCCTCTCTTGTTTCTTTGTTGCCCACAACAATTGTATCCCTTCATAAAAACTTAAGCAAAAAACTTGTTGAGAAAAGACAGTTCCCCATCATTCTGATGTCGATCTAAGCCTCATCTAGATAGTAGACTTGTCCATAATAGACCACATTCGTAGTGCCCTAGAACTCGACAGTGTTGACCATTCCCCAAGTTGGAAAAATGCAATATTTATTTGGCACACGTGGCATTGGCAAGAAAGTTTTAAAATGCACTAATGTGATATTAAAAAGGTGGCATATAAAACAGACATATATTTTAAACACAAGGTAGCAATTGTAAAACAAAGCAAGGTAGGAAAAATAAAACATGGCATAATGAAAAGTCTTTTAACGTGGCACATTTTTCGTCAACATAATAAATGAGAAGTACTGGTTGTATGTGGCATTAAGTAAAAAGCATGCATGCTCTACCAAGTGTTAAAATTGTATGGCGGACTCCAAAGAAAATTTTGAAATAATTTTGGTTGTGGGCATTTTGAAAGACCTAAGGATACTATTATGAAAGTTTTATTTTTCTCTCTACAAGCAGTATGAAAGAAAATCCTTTGGTTTACTATATGGATTTTAGCATGTGAACTAGAAATATCTTTGACTACGAATTCAAAATGTTTTTGAAGTTCTCTGTGACTCTTTGGCATACATGTCTTTATGAAAGGTTTGCAAAAAGGTCATGGCACTTCAAGTTTTTGGGACTTATGGCTTGATAAGAATCATTTCAAGTTTGAAATATCTTGCTGGTTTTTTATCAGTTCTCTATTCTTGCAAATATACTCATTTTCATTTTGGTTTTACCTATGCATGCATGGTTCAGGCGGAATAATAAAGACTACCTATAAAACAGAGAAAGGATTTTTAGAGAATCTTCAAATGTGAAGGGGTTTTCGAAAACAAAATGGAGGTAAATAAAATGTGGTTTCAAGTATGTATATCTCAGCAAAGATTGATAAATTTTTATAGTCATAAAAACTCTCTCAGTAGAGAAGTTTGTATAAAATCTCAAAATATTGTTCTTTCCAGTCAGTCAAATTTTTTTTCTTCTTCAAAAAACAAATGTTACAAATAGTTTTTTTTGAAAAGGTGTTTTAAAGGAAAATTTCTTTCTGTGAAAGCATATGAAACTTTTTTCTTTTGAAATCCAGTATCATTCCTTTAAAAGAATTTTTCCAAATATGGTTTCAAAATAAAGGGTTTAAATGTTATTTAGAAGCAAAAAATTTTTTGTGGATAATATAGAAGCTTTCTTTTAAACCTTAATGGCTTCAAATAAAGGTTACTATTCAAACCCTATTTGGCAAATGTTGAAGGCTTTCATTTATTTCAAAGGCAAAATGTTGAAGGGTTTCATTTGTTTCAAATGGCAATTGTTTTTGAGAAGATTGAAAGGAAAGTATGAGGTTCTATGTGCACAATTTGCTTCTTATATGACTGTTGCTTCAAAGGACATGAACAAATCTAAGGGATAACTAATAAAATTTGGTTTTACAATAGCATTTCATAAGGGGTTTTGTTAAAAACCCTAACTAATTTAGTTGGTTTTGTGTAACTGATTCATTTCGAATTTCATCTCTATATAAAGAGATCATTGTAAAATCCAAAAGATATGTGTGAAAAGATCATTGAAAAGGAGACACAAATACATTTGAGAAAACTTGTGAAGAGTTGTAATCTGAAAGCTATATTATAAGCTTACCTACATGTATAGATGTAGCATATACATGTATATGTGTATGTGAGATTGTAAACAAATAGCATAAGATATAAAGGGTTGAACACCCTAAGCAGTCATTGTTGTTGTTGTAAAGGAGTTGAAGCTCAATAAAGATTACAGGTTCATGGAGTGGTTTTTCTCCCTATGACAAATCCTTTTTGAGAAATTTTGAGGGTTTCCCACTCAGCAAAATGCGTGTCTCTATATTTTGTGAGTTGATATTTCTTTCTATTCATGGTGAATGCTTATATTTTCAGCACAACTTTACATTCAATTATGAATTGTTAAAGGATTGTAATCAATTTTTTAATTAAATTCATATTGTTCTGATTCACCCCCCCTCTCAAAACTCTAATACTTCCAACTAGTGGTATCAGAGCATAGGATTCCTCTTAGGAATTGTTCCAAGGATTATTTGGAAATTATGGCACAGGCTGAAGGAGCTTCCCTTAATAGGGCTCCACTATTTGATGGAAATGACTATGTTTTCTGGAAAGTAATGATGGAAGCCTTTATACATTCTTTAGATGTAAGAATGTGAGATGTTGTTATTACAAAGTATATTGTTCCACCAATAGTCCCTATTGATGCAAATGATAAACTAACATTTGAGTTGGATAAGAAAGAAAGATATGCCCTTCTTTGTGGTCTCACCAAAGATGTTTTTGCTAAAGTTGTCTATTGCAAGTTAGCAAATGACATTTGGGTCAAACTTGAAACAATCTCTCAAGGAGATGAAAAGGTAAAAGAGTCCAAACTATTAACTCTCAAAATATAGTTTGATAACTTGAAAATGAATGAGGATGAAACCATTTCAGCATACTTCTTAAGAGTTGATGAGGTAGTTAATGCTAGAAAAGGTCTAGGTGAACATACTGAAGAACATGACATAGTTTCAAAAGTTATTAGGTCAGTGTTGCTTAAATTTGAAACTAAAATTTCTACATTAGAAGAAAAGAAAAGTTTTTCTAAAATGACCCTACATCAATTACAAGGAACACTAACTGCACATGAAATGAGGATTAGCAATCACGCTAGTTCCTCATCAAAAGAAACAACCTTTAAGGCTGAAAAACATGATGAAAGTGATTCAGACCTAAAAAATGCTCTAGAAGCATTACTGGTCAGGAGAATGAGAAAGAAGTATAAAGGAAAACCTAAATGTTTTAGTTGTGGTTAGTTAGGACATTTTGCTACAAAATGTCCAAATGTTGAACTAGAAGACTGTGATGAGAAAACTAATTTTTTTTCTAAAAAGAAGCTTTGGAATCAAAACAAAAGATTCAAGGACTTCAAAAAGAAAAGTATTCTATCAAAAGAAGATTCAAATGAAGATTCTAGTGATGCTAATGAAGAAGGGGAAAGACTATTCATGGCTGAAATAGTCCACACCCCTAAACCTGAATCTAGTGAATCTAAATCTCCATCTAATTTAGATGAAGAAATAGATCTCGAAGAAGAATTTCTAAAGTCTTTGCAAGAACTTGAAAGATTAAAGAAGTTAATTTCAAATCATGAAATTGAAAATCAAAAACTTCAAGAAGAGTTAAAAGAAGCAAATCTGATTATAGAAAATCAAAAATTCTTACTTGAAGAAAAGGATAAGAAATTAAATGTTTTACAAAGTTCATCTGAAGAATCTTCTAATAAAAAAACCAAATTCTTTTTCAATGGTTATTGTTTCAACTGTAATGTCTTTGGGCACAAGGCTATTTTTTGTGAAAATAGCACTAATCAAGGCAAAAGAAGAATTATCAGGTGCTTTAGATGTTTTCACTATGGCCATTATGCAAATTGAATTTGATACCTAAACAGATTTGGAAGCAAGTAAAGACAACTAAAAAGTCTTTAATTGTTGAAATAGCCCTATTTGCTCAAAAACCTGCAACATGGGTTTTGGATAGTGGCTACTCACACCATATGACTAGGTGTAAAAGCAAATTTAAAACCCTAGTGGATTTTGATGGAGGTTTGTATGCTTTGGTGATTACTCAAGAACCTATATAATAGGAAGAGGCTCAATAATTTTAAACAAGGATACACCAATTCATGATCTATACTTTGTTGAAGGTTTAAAACATAATCTTTTGAGTATTAGTCAAATTTGTGATAGTGGGTACTCTATTTCTTTTAATGCAAAGGGATGTTATATCAAAAATGGAAGGGATAAAGTCATTGCTAGTGGATTAAGAATAGGTGGAAATCCTTGTAACCTAATTGATTCTACTATTCAAGAAACTTCAATGGTTAATAGCTGTCTTATGAGTCAAGTAGAAGAGAATTGGTTGTGGCATAAGAGATTGGGACATCTTAACTTTGATAATCTTGCTAGAATTAGTAAGAATAAAAAGGTCAGAGAACTACCACAAATTACCAAACCAGTAAATATTTGTGAAAAATGTGTAAAAGGTAAACAAACAAGAGTATCTTTTAAAACAAAATAATACTAATCAAATAGACCACTTGAACTAGTGCATACTGATCTTTGTGGTCCAACTAAAACTGCATCGTTAAATAGTGAAAAATATTTCATGTTGTTCATAGATGACTATTCAAAGATGGCTTGGGTAAGATTTCTAAAACACAAATCAGAAGCCTTTGACCATTTTAAAATTTATAGAAAAATGGTAGAAAGGGAAACTGACTTAAAATTAAAATGTTTAAGATTAGATAGGGGAGGAGAATTCACTTCTCAGCAATTCATTGAGTATTGTGAAAAACATGGCATAAAAAGACAATACTCTATGACTAAGATACCACATCAAAATGGTGTTGTAAAAAGGAAAAATAGAACTGTCAAAGAAATGGCCAGGACCATGCTTAATGAAACAAAACTTCCTAACAAATTCTGGAAAGAATTTGTTCATACAATTGTCTACATTCTAAATAGAGCACAAATCAGAGTTAGAACAGCTCATACTTCATATGAATTATGGAATGGAAAAACAACAAATGTTAAAAATTTCAAAAAAATTGGCTGTAAATGTTTCATAAAAAAAATGATGATTCTTTAGAGAACTTCAATTCAAGATCAGATGAAGGTATTTTCCTTGGGTACTCCACGCATAACAAAGCTTATAAATGCTATAATAAAAAGGTTGAATAAAATTGTAGAAGCCATAAATGTTGTATTTGATGAAAATTTTGTGTGCTATAATAATAAAGAGGATCATGAAGATACATCATTTCAAAAATAAAAAACTTTGCATGATGAAAATCCTAAAATTCTTGAAACTGAACTTGCTGATGAAATTGAACCAGAAAACTGTTCAAGTCCCAAAATAACAAGTGCTAGTTCAAAAATAAAAAATTCTTCTAGAATAATTGCTAAGAGATATCCAGAGTCTCAAGTTATTGGTGATGTAGAAAAAGGGATCTTAACTAGAAGAAAGGCCAAAACAGATGAACAAGCAAACATTGCTGAACATTTTTGCTTGATAGCAAATTTTGAACCAAAAAGTGTTGCTAAAGCCTTATCAGACTCCTATTGGCAAAATGCTATGCAGGAAGAAATCAACCAAATAGAGAAAAACAAGACTTGGGAACTTGTTCCCAGACCTAATGACAAAAATGTCATAGGTAAAAAATGGGTATTCCATAACAAACTAAACAAAGATGGTAAAGTGATAAAAAATAAAGCTAGATTTGTATGCAAAGGTTATACTCAGCAAGAAGGAATTTATTTTGGTGAAACTTTTGCACCAGTTGCAAGGATGGAATCAATCAGAATCTTCCTTGTATATGCCAGTTATTAAAAATGCACTGTTTATCAAATGGATTTTCTCGTGGAAAAGCATATAGCACTTTGTATATCAAAGTTATATATGATGACATTTTGGCAGTAGAAATCTATGTGGATGATATTATGTTTGGGTCTACTAATGATGAATCAGCAAAACATTTTTCAAAAATTATGGAATCTAAATTTGAAATGTCATAGTTGGGTGTGCTCACATTTTTTCTTGGTTTGCAAGTCTCACAGCTTGAACATGGACTATTTCTTTCTCAAACTAAATATGCAAAAGAAATGTTGAGAAAGTTTAATATGGCTGAATGTAAACCTATAAGTACTCCTATGGAGATAGGCTGCAAACTATTAAAGAATGATGACTCGCCTTCTATAAATCAAACTCTTTATAGATCCATGATTGGAAGTTTGTTATATGTAACTGCATCTAGACCTAACATAATGCAAGCAGTATGTATGGTTTCAAAATTTCAGTCTAATCCAAAACAATCTCATCTTAATGCAGTGAATAGAATACTAAAATACATTCAAGGCACACTTGATTTTGGATTATGGTATCCTCACAGCAATGATTTTACACTTTCTAGTTATACTGATGCTGATTGGGGTGGTTTTGATGATAAAAAGAACACTAGTGGTGTAGCTTTCTTTTTTAGTGATTGCTTGGTTGCTTAGCATAGTAAGACACAAGATTGTGTCACCTTTTCTACTTATGAATTTGAATGTGTTGCTGCTACAACATGTTGTACTCAATTGATTTGGATGGACTATCAGTTATATGATTTAGGTATTTAGGTTTTGAAAACTATTTCTATCATGTGTGACAATATGAGTGCTCTTCAATTAAGCAAAAATCCAGTAATGCACTCATGCACAAAACATGTGGCCATTAAACTTAATTTTTTGAGAGATAAAGTTCTTAATAATGAATTAAAATTGATCTATCTACCCACTCAAGGACAAGTAACAAACATTTTTACCAAAGCTCTACCTAGGGAATTGTTTGAACAGTTAAGAAATAGATTGGGAGTTTTCTCTCAATCAATGTTGATATAAGATTCTTGCAAATAAACATTTTGTGTTAGGTTTCTACTCCTATACACATAATATTTTTTTAAAAGTAGATGGTCAAATTTTTCAACACAAAATTTTGGGAGGGAGAAATTAGAGGTGTGAGAGTCAACTTTCACATGTGTGGTTCCTAGCATTGTATTTTATGATGGTTCTCAGCATTGTGGTTTGGCACATCATGGAATAATCAACATTTTTATAATTTTCATTCTTTGTTTATTATCTTGTATATATGAGATGAAATTTGTATTCAATTTTTTATATGTTTCATCTTGTATATATGAGATGGTGAAAATTTTTGCCTCAAAAAATGGGGGAGATTGTTGACCACTCCCCAAGTTGGAAAAATGCAATATTTATTTGGCACATGTGGCATTGGCAAGAAAGTTTTAAAATGCACTAATGTGATATTTAAAAGGTGGCATATAAAACATGACATATATTTTAAACACGAGGTGGCAATCGTAAAACAAAGCAAGGTAGGCAAAACAAAACATGGCACAATGAAAAGTCTTTTAACATGGCACATTTGTTGTCAGCATAGTAAATGAGAAGTATTGGTTGTACGTGGCATTAAGTAAAAAGCATGCATGCTCTACCAAGTGTTAAAATTGTATGGCGGACTCCAAAGAAAATTTTGAAATAATTTTGGTTGTGGGCATTATGAAAGACTTGCGGATACTACTATAAAGGTTTCTTTTTCTCTCTGCAAGTTTGTAAAATCTTTGATTAATCAGTATGAAAGGAAATCATTTGGTTTACTGTATGGATTTTAGCATGTGAACTGGAAATATCTTTGACTACGAATTCAAAATGTTTGTGAAGTTCTCTGTGACTCTTTAGCATACAGGTCATTATGAAAGGTTTGCAAAAAGGTCATGGCACTTCAAGTTTTTGGGACTTACAACTTGATAAGAATCATTTCAAGTTTGAAAT